>OW240923.1:119872993-119907897 GCA_933207985.1 Pelobates cultripes | reverse complement strand
TCATCAGGAGTTTTGACAGGTGAGCTGGCCCATGGGCCCATTGGACCACCGCTGGGTACATACTTCTGGGTAGGCAGAACTTGAGATTAATGGTGTAAACATCATCACGGAGTACAGCTCCTTTGTTCTTCCAACCTTGTTTCTCTTGGGGAGTAGCAGCAGCTTGCTGTTCCTTCAGAAGCCTAAGGTCTGTAGGCAATGTTTGCATAGTATAGATAGGTAGTGTATCTGTGGCCACTCTTCTGTCCACTTCCCATCTTTGCCGTGCTGCTTCTTTAGCTGCTTGATCAGCTAGGTGATTGCCACGTGCTTCTTCTGTGTCTAGTCTTCCATGGGCTTTTACCTTCAGTACTGCCACCTCAGCTGGAAGTTCCAATGCGTCCATCAGCTCTGCAATGCCTGCCCCATGCTTTACTGGGGTACCAGCGGCCGTAAGAAATCCTCTGGTCTTCCAAATTAAGCCAAAATCATGTGCTACTCCCAAGGCATATCTTGAATCCGTGTAAATGTTGACACGCAACCCTTCAGACAATTTGCAAGCCACAGTTAGGGCTGTCAATTCAGCTTCTTGAGCAGACTTAGTTGGTTGTAGGGCAGCTGCTTGTAACACTTGACATTCTGTGGTAACTGCATACCCAGTGTGATATTGCCCTTGTTCATCAGCAAATCTTGACCCATCCACAAATAGTGTTTGGTCCGGGTTGAGTAGTGCAGCTTCATAGACAGTTGGTAGATGTGTAGTTTCCATTTTCATTTGTTCAAAGCAATCATGAGGGATATCGAGGTCACAGTCTGTGGTGAGTGGATGCTCACAGGCTTCTGTATGGTACCTGGGGTACCCAGTTGTACAGTAATTAATAGTCTTTTTGTTGATTCTCGTAGAAGTCAGTTGTTCTGGGGTCATTTGACTCTGGGTTTTGGCCATCGGGCCTAGGTCTTTCCATGAGATGTCGGGGGGTCTGGTGAGAGATATGTGTGGGATCGATGTTTCCCAATGGTGATAGAGATGTGTCACACTCTCTGGGAGGTGGACCAAGATAAGCATGGTACCTGTGAGGTCCCAAAACAAGTCAGTCAGGGTAATTTGGATTTCTTTGAGTTGGAATACTTCTGCCTCATAATTCATATCAGGGCCTGGTTCATCCCTAACCCACAAAGTGCAATGAAGTAGGGCCATTGATTGTTCATCATGTGGAGGTGCAAGTGCAGGTAGTTGCAGATCTGTTAGAACTTCCGGGTTGATATCCAGGCTATACCAGTGGTACACAACTCCCCCCTTGGGAAGTGGCAGAAGAGTGGCCGGGTTCAGGGTTAGGCATCTCTGAAGTTTTATGTTGTCAGGTAAAAGCAATGAGGTTTGCAGGCGGAGGTGGCGTTGGGAGGAAAGGTGCTTGGGTTGAACCTGTTGCAGGATAGCAGTAATGTCATGGGGGGCCAACACGGTAAGGTGATGGCCAAGTACAAAGTCATTAGTCTTGTCCAGGAGGGCACTGGCGGCAAACACAGCACGGAGGCAAGAGGGGCTGCCCCTTGCAACAGGGTCAAGCATACAGGAAAAATAGCCAATGGGCCGTTGTCTGGACCCATGTTTCTGAGTAAGGACTCCGGAAGCATGTCCTGATTTTTCAGAGACAAAAAAATTGAAAGAGAGTTGATAGTTGGGTAGGCCCAAGGCAGGAGCAGAGGCAATAGCTCTTTTCAGAGTATGGAAACAGTTAATAGTTTCTTCAGTGAGGTGAAAGGGCTCACTTCGAAGTGCATCATAGAGAGGTTGCATGAGTTTGGATGCTTCAGGTATCCAAGACCTGCAGTATGTGATGAGACCAAAGAAAGCATGAAGAGAGTGATGGGTTGCAGGTAATGGGAGTTGCAGGATAGCTTGCACCCGTTGTGAGGTTAGATGTTTGGTGCCATGGGAAAGGCAGTGTCCCAAGAAGACCACAGAGGGCCGGCACCATTGTAGCTTTGATTTTGAGGCCTTGCACCCGGCAGCAGCGAGGAAACATAGGAGATCTTCTGAGTCACGTTCTGCAATTAGCAAATTAGGAGCACAGAGTAGAAGGTCATCAACATATTGTAGTAAAACAACATCGAGATGAGATTTCTGCCAGGGATCCAGAACCAGAGACATGGCATGAGCAAACTGTGTTGGGGAGTTCTGCGCTCCCTGGGGCATAACAGTCCAAGTATATTGTTGTCCTTCATGTGTGAAGGCGAAGAGAAAACGGCAGGAGGGATCAAGGGGAACACTGAAAAAGGCATTAGCCAGATCCACAACAGTAAAAATTGTTGAAGTTGGCGGCACTTGGGACAAAAGGGTATGAGGGTTTGGAACAATAGCAGTGTCCTTTATGGTTACCTCGTTAACAGCACGGAGGTCCTGTACCATACGGTATTGGTCGGGTTGGCCCTTAACAGTTCGCTTTTTAACAGGGAAGAGAGGGGTGTTGCATGGAGATGTACACTTGGTGAGGGCACCTTTTGCAAGCAGGGTCTCAACTTGTTTGGTGATGGCTTCAGCTTGTGCTGGCTTCAGAGGATACTGAGGTCTACGAGGAGGGAGTGCACCAGGCAGGAGCTGGACCAGGACTGGGGGTACATGTAAGCGTCCAATATCATCCGGGCCGGTGGACCAAAGTTCTTGGGGGATACGATCCAGGGCACTGGGGGTGTGTGTGACCCGTGCATTCCCTGTATTGTCAGTTAGATTCAACAAAATTGGGAGTGAGCAGAGTACAGAAGTATCCTTCTGTGATAAGGGGGTTGTCAACTCAACCTGTCCATCTGCAGTAAAGGTAATGGAAGCCTGGAGCCGAGAGAGAACATCGGCACCTAGGAGGTTAATGGGGCAGGTGGAGGAAACAACAAAACGGGACAGGATATGTGAGCCTACATGTAAGAGCTTGGTAAGGGGGTTACTGCGTGGTGTACCATCCACCCCAACACAGGAGACATCAGTGTCAGATAGGAAGGAAGGGTCTGGCAGGTCTTGTTCCCTAAGGACACTACGGGCTGCACCTGTGTCAACTAAAAAGGTGGTTGGGTGACCCTCCACGGGGAGAACTACAGTAGCTAAAGGTCCTCCTCCATCCCCCGCAGACACTGCCATGGCAGGGGTTGCTGACACAGGCTTGCCAGTTACCTATTGTAATAAATCTAGGTGGGCTTGATCTGGTCCCTGGTACCGGCGGGAGGTGGAGGGAGGGTTAGCAGTATGCATGGGTGGGCGGGATGGACGGAGGGCATGGCGGGGATGAGGTTGGTTGTCTTGGAAGTCATCAGTATCATACCCTTCAGCGGAGGGCGAGGTGTATGCACGGGCTTCTGCTGCGGGGAGCCGGGCTTGGGAGTACTCAGGAGGCGGAGGGGGAGGAGGTGGAGGAGGTAACTGAGGCAACTGTGGATGGGGTAGGGCAGGGAGATAACCGGTGGAGGGGAAACTGTAACTGGTGACATGTGGATTTTGGTACCGGGGAGTCTGCTGGCGGAACACTCTAGGGTGTGGGCAATCTCTTCTAAAATGACCTGGCTGATTACAATTAAAGCAGGTCCGGATTGTCGTGACAGACCGGTCACGGGAGAAAGGAATTGGCGCAGGCAGTGTCTGGGGGGGCTGGGTGTACTGTTGGGGAAGCATCTGAGGACCCTGGCTTGGACCTGCGAATGGGGTGGAGGTAGCATACATCAGAGGACTGGGTCTACGTTGTGTGGGTAGCAAAACAGATTCTAAGCCCTTGGCAACCAGCAAAAGAGTGTCCAGTGGAATAATTCTATACTCAGGCCGAGCTAAGATTAACCCCTTACGGATGTGTTCTCTAAGCCCTGCCACAAAGGCTGCAGATAGCATCTGGGTGTGTGCTTTGTTGTAAGTACTAAACCCTAAGTCTGAAAAAGTCTGAGTCAACCTAGAGTGGTACTTCTCAACTGTCTCAAGTTTGTCCTGTATAATGTCATTAATGCAAGTAGCCTGATCTGCTAGTTTATCCTGTGCCCAAGTTCGAAGCTGTTCACAAAAGATTTCACCAGAACGAAAGTCAGTATCAGAAGTAAGTGGAGCGTCATTAAAGCTCCGTTCCATGATTGGCCAGTATGCATCACCGGCTTTGATTTCACATAGACTAATAAGATCCCGCCAAGCAGCGGAGTACGTTTTACGGATCTGAGCCATCCGGCGGAAAAAAGGCATAGGGTGTTTTTCAGGATCAGGGAGTGAGGTCACAAGGGTAGCAGCTTGGGAAGGGTTAAAGGTAACATACATAGGTGGTGCACCATCCGCACCATGGTTGATCGGGATGTAACCTTGAGGGATAGTGTGCTGTTGGGGGAGCCTATTCACCCCCACCTGGGGTGAATTCTGGTCAACCATAACAATCTCTTCGGGCAACACTGGGCCACGGCGGAGGGTAGCCTCAGGGGTAGCTGTAGCGGGGACAACAGGGAGGGCTGTGGTAGGTGAGGTAACTGGGTGGAAACCCGAGGCCTGGGGGGAGGCACCCATTGCATAGGGCTGGTCAGATGTCCCAGACACCTCGGATCCAACCACCATGATTGGGTAACTAGGACTGGCGGAAGGGACACGAGGGACCAAAGCCGTGGAAGGGGCTGTCACAGGGGCCGGGTGGGTTGGGCGTGAAAGGTGTGTATTTAGGACATGTGCAAGGGCAGAGATTGGATCGGAGGGCTCGGGGACATCGGCAGGAGACAAGGGTGGGGTCGGAGGCTCGGGGAGAGGGGGAGGAGGAAGAGGAGGTACGTCAATGGGAGGCGGTACGGGGATCGCGGAAGTAACTAGGGAAGTAACAGCAGTGAAGAGGGCGGATATTGAGCCGGACAGGTCATTGGTCATGTGTGTGTCAGGGGTCACGGGGGAAGGGGTCGGAGGGACGGGACCAAGGGCCTGTGTCAAGGTCGGGGGGATGGTGACGGGAGGTTGGGTTAGGGTGGTGAGGGCGGAGATGAGGGACGGCAAATCGGCCGCGGGAGTAGGAGGCAACAAGGCAGAGGGGGCTGGGGCTTCAGGAGGAGGTAACGCTGGAGGAGAAGTGAGAGGATCCTTGAGGATGGGAGGGGTATCTGTGGATAAGGGACCGGGACTAACGGGCTGAACAAGATTCATGAGAGCGGAGAGTAGGGACGGGGGATATTTGGAAGATGAGGAGGAGGAGGAGAGGGGATGAGAAGGAGTGGGGGACAATGGGGGTGCAGGGGTAGGGGTCACGGGGTTTCCTGAGGATACCGGAGAAGGAGAGTCGACCGGGGGACAGGGTCCGGGGAGACAGGGTCGGTTGGGTAGGTAGGAGCGGGGGGCGTAGGACGTAGGACGGACGGAGAGGGTGAAGGAGCGGGGACTACTAGGGAAGGGGTACTCAAAGTGGAGAGGGACTGAGAGGAGGAGGGGGATGGAACTTCCATGGTCGAGGCGGGAATAGTCGGGGCAGTGCTCGGGATGAGGACTGGCGCTGGGAAAGGTAACGGAGGGCATGGAGGTGGGGGGGCTCCGATGGACATGGCGGGATGATGGTTGAAAGAGGGGGTCTGGTCACAGGAGGGTTGGGGCATGGGAGTGGGTGGGAACGAGTGATGTGGCACTGGGAAATAGTAAGCTCCGTCTACACCGAGTACGGGACATAGGGGAGTGGGGGCTGTAGGCACACCCCCGGGGGGTGGGGTCTGAGCTGTGACGGGAGAAGCAGGGCGGGAATTTACTGTTGCGCTCTGGGCGCCATCATAGGGTGGTGGCCGTGGAACAATGGAAACAACATCATCATTGTGAACACTCCTATGGTAAACATGCACAATTTGCCCTTCAAATTCCAACTCTTCCTCGACCCATCCTTCCCGTTTCAAACCTCTGGCTACACGATACCAAGCCTCTGCAACCTTTGTCAGTCCGTTATCCAACAATAAACCTTCCTTATCTATGAGTAGCTTTCTCCAAAACTCCGGTTGCAATCTCCCACTGGGTAACATCTGAAAGCCACACACCTTAGCAATCTTTTTAAGTTTCATCATAGCATCTTCCCCTGCCCTTTCTTTCACAATATCACAAGCCAATAAACCTTTAGCAGGTCTAGCATGTTCCTGCCCCATCTTGACCAAACAAAGCGTGCCACTCGTTAAAGACAGATGGATAGAGGAGGTATAAGAAAGGAGGGGAGAAGGAGTGTCTACAGTGCTCGACTGCCACGAGAACTTGAGCCCCGTGCGTCTTCCCCAAACGTAAACTAGTCACGGAGATCCGCCCACCCGGGGTGGTGGTCACGGACGGGAGCGAATGAGCGTGGGTGACTAACATAGCTCTGGGCAACAGGCACAGGAGAGATAAAGCACAAAAGAAAAGATGAACGTGGCTGCGCTAATGAGAAGACATTTGCAAAAATCACAAACATATAAATGAGCATAGACTCCGGAGTCCAGAACTAACCACACAATACACACGCACACACCAAGGGTACCCACGCTGTAACAACAATTAAACAAGAACCACAGAATGACAGAGAGTAAAATGGCCATGTACATGTTAATGACACCAGTGCTGAATAAACGAAGTATAGCAATCCTCAGCCTTCACCCACCAGGCTGGTCCCAGTATAACACAAGTATTAATGAGAGCACAGTAATAAACAAACAAAATCCCAGCCCCACCGGCTGTAAAATCCCAGCCCCACCGGCTGTAATGCGTTCCCTGCCCGCTAGGCAGTCAAGCTAACTTAAAATCCCAGCCCCACCGGCTGTAAAATCCCAGCCCCACCGGCTGTAATGCGTTCCCTGCCCGCTAGGCAGTCAAGCTATCGTCTTTTAAAAAGGGGGAAAACACACACTCCGGCCGTCACACACATTCAAACAAATACAGGAGGCAGATAGACAATCGACAGGTTCACCTTAAAAGGCACACCGGATGAGTTAATTACCTGTCTCTAGTAGCCTTCTGGAAGCCGGAAGTGGACTCGGAGACAGACCGACACAAAACAGGAGAATAACACAGGCAACGGCTGTATTATGGAGGTGATCAGGCTCCGCTTGTCCCACTTTCCGGAGGTCCGCTCCGGTCCGTTGGTTCCGGCCCTCCGGTGGCCCCACGTTGGGCGCCAATTGAAATGGAAAAATCAATTAAAGTATTGATTATTTCTTTGTGTATCTGCCCCTGGCCAAATCAATGAAACAATGCGTGCACGCTCCCTGAAGTAATTCCCACCAGACACAGGTTCCAGGTTGTTGAATAACTTGAGGAATGTTTATTCAGAGGGGACGGCAAGTCCCTTTTAAAGCAAAATTACATCATAAGCATTTTCAGAGATAACATGGAATAATACATCAATAATTGGTTAGGTGTTAAGTGGTTGCTTCAATGCTCTGCCTACTGTAGGTGATGTCACCGGGACCATGAGGGTCTCCCACGGTTTCCCGGCGCCATCTTGGTGCACGAGGTAGTTAGTCGATGTTTGGAAGGAGAAAGGGAAGGGAGGGGGGGAGAAAAGGAGCTAGAAGCTTCTAGCAGCCATCTTAATTATAACGTGTGTGCTTAGCTATATATATATATATATCGTGAAATGAGTAAATAGACATTTTTCACTAATTAGGAAATATGTGTAGACCTTATTTCCACAACAGTCTCGTACATATCTTTTGATTACATTTTTTCTATGTTATGAAAATCTCACAAATGACAGCTTTTAAGGGTTACACCATGTACCATGACCACTTCAGTGATTGGAGTTTGTGTTTGCAGTGTTTCAGTTTGAAACACTGCGCACACAGAGTTAAAGGGACACGATAGGCACCCTGGATGTCCTCATACTGTGAATGAGGACGTCCAATGTCTTGCAAATACCCATAGGAAAGCATTGATTCATGCTTTCCCATGGGGAAAGCCTAATGCACGCAGCGCTTGCCATGCATGACACTAGGTTCCCCCTCATACTGACATCGGAGCCAGGACAAACTGCTGGCTCTAAAGTACAAAGAAAAAAGGAGGTGTTCATCCTAACAAACAACTACAGTGAACACACTCGCAGGGTCGCAGTTCATGGCAAACTGGAAACGACACGGGTGGCAGTCTGCATTATGCATTATAATAAGCACACGGGGGGTGGACCTGTCCCACCAACTGCTTCAGCCATACTTAATCATGTGAAAGACCAGGTCATGGTATAACACAGTTGGCATTTATTTAATGCAGATGAAAACCCACAATGCCTTTATCTTATTCAAATATATCTGAGTGTTACCAGACAGGCATAAGGACTGAAACCAGTTTTACTACCCCAATTGCCCCTCTCAGCCTGGCCTTTGCATTGGGAATGGTTTTAACATTTTACATACTCGGGGCGAATAGGTTCTGTCATCTAAATGAAGTTTATATATATATATTTAAAAGTTATAACTGTCACGGCTAGCTGCTGCATGTGGTCGCACCCGATCGGTGCAACGACGCTGACAGGTGGGAACACTTACCTGTTCAGCAATGAGCCGTGAGCCGACCTGCTGGGGCATCTGTCCCCTCCACACGTGGGAGCCAAAATGATGCTGACCACGAGGTTGCCATTTGTAGCTCTGCCTCCAAAGGTCACATGAACATGCATGTGATGTTAGACGTTGACGCACACGCACGTTCTGTGGTCAGAGGCCAAGCTCTGACCAATCACAACCCAAGGAGGGGTATTTAAACCCCTGTATTTCCCTAGCACATTGTCCTGTCGTGGTTTTTGTTTCTGGTTCCTGAGAGCGCGTTTTCTTGTCCTTGTTATTGATATTCCCGGTATTCTGACTTTGGCTATTCCTGACTATTCTGATCTCTGGTTTGCCTGACTTGGCTTTCTTATCGATCTCGTGTATTTCTGGCTTCCTTGACCTCGGCTTTCCCTTGACCATTCTCTGTCTTTCAATGTATTAATCCATCCATTCTAAGAACCGTTTTACGTTCTGTCTATTTTTCTATTCTATGTAGATGTTACATAGTTTTTCGTGTTGGAACACATTAGTAGTCGTGACATTAAGACAGGGCTATGTATCCTGCAGAACTATGTAAGCATATGATAGTCTGTGAGAGTAGGGTAGACCAATTTGCCCAAGCATTCCAGACCTTGCTCCAACGAACATTGGGAGCATACATTAGGGACGCTAAGAGATTGTCTTCCAGACAGGCTAGATGGTCACTTTTCCTTTCACGTTTCAATTTTGTTATCACTTACAGACCAGGCACTAAGAATAATAGGGCCGTTGCTCTGTCAAGACAGAGATGAGTTTCCTGACCAAGAGACATCTCCTATCATACCCCCTGAGTGTTTTATTGCTACGACAGTTTTGGAATTGTGTTCTGCGCTCCTTTGTGCCATAACAGCAGATCAAACTCAAGCACCAGCAGAGAAGCCATCTCATAAACTATTTGTCTCACCATCACAGAGATCTGAGATACTCAGGTTATACCATGATAACGTAACAGCTGGACATCGTGTTATACACAAAACCATCTCTGCCATCTGCCATTACTAAAAAAGTTTTGGTGGCCGTCATTTAGAGGTGATGTTAAGGATTATGTGGGAGCATGTAGAATTTGTGCTGTGTCCAAGGTCCCCCACAAATCACCTCCTGGATTGTTACAGCCACTTCCAATACCAGAAGCTCCGTTGACCCACCTGGCCATGGATTTCATTGTTGATCATCCGAGTTCCAATGTGTATAAAACTATCCTTATGGTAGTAGACCGTTTCTCCAAGATGGCACATTTTATACCTCTCAAAAAACTACTATCTTCCCAGGATCTTGTCCAAGTATTCTTACGTGAAATCTTTAGGCTACATTGGTTACCGAAAAACATAGTCTCTGACCGAGGTACCCAATTTATCTCCAGATTTTGGCTTGCTTTCTGCAAACAGTTGGGCATAGAACTTTCTTTTCCTCTTCGTACCACCCTCAGACCAATGGGGTGGCGGAGAGCGCCAATCAAGCCTTAGAACACTTACCTGTTCAGCAATGAGCCGACCAGTTAGTCTGATTGATGCCAATCAGACTAACTGGTCAGAACTCCTGCCCATGGCTGAATTTGCTAGAAAAAATGCAACCCACAAGTCCTCTACTCTCTTTTTTTGTAAATAATGGTTATCACCTCACTGTATTACCTTCTGATTTTCCAGAAAGTGACAATCCTGCTTTAGACGTCCATTTGACCTCTATCAATGACACTTGGGCTTCAGTACACAAAGCACTACATTCGGCAGGTGTGACAGAACCATCTGTCTGTCTATTGTAGTGGATTCGTCTATTTCTGCCCATTCGTGTAAATGGCTGTTTCTATAGCCCAGCCATACGAATGACTCTTTTTTACCGAACAAATCTGCCGAACGGATGACCACCCAGGATAGAAGTGTGCTGCTGGTTAACCTCTTGATCCCAATTAGAACGTTGTGGTTAACCGCAGACACTTCTCAATTAAACCAAATTCCGGGTGGCCGTCGTTCGTATGTCAACCCCTCAGCAGACATTGTATAACGTGTGCAGGCAGCAGTGATGGCACACCAGGCGCTCCAGGAAAGAGATGCTGCAGCAGCAGAGGTACCCAATAACAATTTTGGAAGGAAAAAGGTACCCTTTGCTGCGTTTAAACATTTTATTGAGACAGAGGGAGAGATTGACGGGTTCCTGGCTGACTTTGAAAGGCAGTGTGCCCTACACCACGTACCCGCAGACGAATGGGTCACCATCCTCTCTGGAAAATTATCTGGCCGGGCTAGTGAAGCATTTCGGGCCATTCCAGAGGAGGAGATCACCAGCTACTGAGGGTGAAAGATGCGCTCCTAGCCAGGTATGCGGTGACCCCAGAAGCGTACAGACAACGATTTAGGGAGACTAACAAGCAGGTTGGTGACTCCTATGTAGAGTGGGCCTGCAGGGTCCACCGTACCGCAGTCCACTGGATGGCAGGATGCCAAGCAGTAACTGGGGAAGAAGTGCTGCAGGTGTTCTTGCTGGAACACTGCTTCGACAGACTACCTGCCGGGGTCAGGGAGTGGGTCAGAGATAGGAAACCCTCTACCCTACCCGAGGCTGCCCGTCTGGCAGACGAATATACGGACGCCCGCAAATTGAACAGTACAGCTACCAAGGTTCCTGCCAGGATGGAGTACCGACCGACAGCGACCCCAGCACCAACAGCATACCAACCCCCAGTACACCGCACTCCAGCAGTACCGCCAGCAAACATTTACCCGCAACCCTCCCGGTTCAATGCCCGGGATTATTCACAGCCCATCAGGTGCTTTGGGTGCAAACAGTTGGGGCACAAGCGACCCGAGTGCCCACTGAACGGCGCTTATCAAGCCCAGTCCTGGAGGAATCCAGCCAGCGGGAATCAACGGCCCCCTCAGCGTGCTGCTCACTGTATCAAGCAGGAGGAATTCTGGGGCATTCTACACGAGGCCGACCCAGTGCAAGCAGCGCATCAGGACAATCGCCAGCAACACCGGCAGACTGTGAAGCTGAATGGCAGAGTGGTGAATGGACTGAGAGACACAGGAGCCACTATGACACTGCTCCAAAAGAACCTAGTCTCGGAGCACCAGCACACTGGAGACACTGTGGCAGTGAGGGTAGCAGGAGGCTCCGTGTTTCGCTTACCTGTTGCCCGGGTCCATTTGGATTGGGGAGTGGGTGCTAGACACGTGGATGTGGGTGTTATGAAAGACTTGCCCGCTGATGTTCTTCTTGGGAACGATTTGGCCACTTTGGTTTCAGCTTATGCCCCGATGGGCCCTGCTGACGTCAACCCTGTGACTCATGCTCAGACCCGTGCTTCTGGAACCGGCCCACCTGCTGATGAGACCCAGGTAAGACCCTCTTCCCCGACTGGTACCCTAGATCAGGCCCCCTTAAGCTGGGATTCCCCAGAGTTTGGGAGGGAAACCCGGGCAGATCCGACCCTCCAGAAGTACCGAGATAGAGCAGAGGCTGGAGAGGAAGGAATAGATGGGGAGCGGTATGAGTGGGTGGGGGACAGGTTATATAGTATCCCAAAGCCTTCCCAGAAGAGTGTAGCCCCTCCGCCGAATCGACAGCTAGTGGTACCTGCAAAGTACCGGCAGGAGATTCTGCGGATAGGGCATGATGTTCCGTTAGCTGGACATCTAGGGTCCCGCCGCATAGCCTATAGGATCTCACAGAATTTCTTTTGGCCCAACTTTAACCAGGCTCTGCGGATGTATTGCAGTACGTGCGACACATGTCAACGGGTAGGAAAGCGGGGGGACCACCCTAAGGCTAGGTTATTATCGATGCCTATTAAAGGGGAGCCCTTTTCCCGCATAGCTGTTGACATTGTGGGTCCACTGGCCAGGGCTAGTCCCTCCGGTAAGAAATATTCTTACTGTGGTGGACTATGCCACTCGCTATCCAGAGGCAGTAGCGCTGTCTAATATAGAGGCAGAGACGGTTGCTGATGCCCTGGTTAGAATTTTTACTAGGGTCGGGTTCCCTAAGGAGATCCTCTCCGACCAGGGAACCCAATTCACCGCTGCGCTCACTCAGCAGCTGTGGAAGGTGTGTGGCATTAAAGCGTTGCGTAGCTCACCCTACCATCCACAGACTAACGGTCTCTGCGAGCGCTTTAACGGTACCCTCAAGCAGATTCTGAGGACCTTTACAGATACTTGCAGAGACTGGGAGAGGTTCCTGCCTCATCTGTTGTTTTTTTCAGAGAGGTGCCCCAGGAATCTACTGGGTTCTCCCCCTTTGAGTTGCTGTATGGTCCGCGGACCCCTAGATCTCATCTGGGGCCACTGGGAGGGGGAGACAGAGCAGGAGGGGACCCCCATAGTGCCATATGTCCTGGAACTCCGGGAACACATGGAGAAACTGTCCCTGATGGTAAGGGAGAATCTCCAGGCGGCCCAGGGGAGACAGTAGAGATGGTACGATCAGGGTGCCCGACAGTGGGTCTTCCAGGTTGGGCAGAAGGTATTAGTGCTCAAACCTGTGAAGGCAAACAAGATGCAAGCATCTTGGCAGGGCCCGTACCGGGTAGTAGCGCAGATCTGCGATACTACTTACTTGATAGCCAGCCGTACAGATGAAAGGGTTCAGAGATCCTTTCATGTGAACATGCTGAAGGAGTACCAGGAGTGACATGAGAATATTGCGGCAGTATGTGCCCCGGCTGCAGATGATCCTGAGAAATTACCTCTCCCCGATTTGTTAGAAAGGGACCCCCAGACTGACCTCACTACCCTTGTACAGCTAGGGGACAGATTAAACCCCACAGAAAGGGTACAGGCGAAGCAGTTGTTATGGGAGAAGCAGGCGATGTTCTCCCAGGAGCCCGGTTATACTACCCTAGCTGTACATAAGGTCGAGACCCCTGGACAGACCCCCTTACGACAGCCGCCATATCGTATCCCTGAAGCAGTCCAAGAAGGAATTCGTTTTGTCCCTGCCTATAGCACTATTGCTAAGCCCCTGACAGACCTGACGAAGAAGAACTTGCCTAAGCAGGTTCTGTGGTCTTTGGCTTGTGAAGCTGAGTTCCAGGCACTGAAACAGGCTCTTGTGAATGCCCCTGTCTTGGCTGCCCCAGTCCCTAACAAACACTTTCTCGTTCACACAGATGCTTCCATGTATGGACTGGGGGCTGTGCTGAGCCAAGTCGGGAAAGATGGAGGAGAGCACCCTGTCGCATATCTCAGCCGAAAGTTGTTACCCAGAGAAGTGAGTTAGGCGGCAGTGGAGAAGGAGTGTTTGGCCTTGGTCTGGGCATTGAAGAAGTTAAGTCCCTACTGATACGGGCAAGAGTTTTCCCTTGTGACTGACCATAACCCACTCGTCTGGCTTAACCGGGTCTTAGGGGACAATGGTAGACTGCTGAGGTGGAGCTTGGCACTACAGCCCTACAATTTCACCATCAGCTACCGACCCGGTAAGCAGAACGGAAATGCAGATGGGTTATCCCGACAAACTGACATCTCCACCACCTCCTAGTCCGGTCATCCCCAAGTTGACCCGCCAAAGGGTCAAGCCGGGTCTGCCGGAGTGTCCCACAAGGAGGGAGCCGTGTGACAGAACCATCTGTCTGTCTGTTGTGGTGGATTCGTCTATTTCTGCCCATTCGTGTAAATGGCTGTTTCTATAGCCCAGCCATACGAATGACTCTTTTTTACCGAACAAATCTGCCGAACGGATGGCCACCCAGGATAGAAGTGTGCTGCTGGTTAGCATCTTGATCCCAATTAGAACGTTGTGGTTAACCGCAGACACGTCTCAATTAAACCGAAATCCGGGTGGCCGTCGTTCGTATGACGACCACGAGGCAGCGGCCATTTTAAAACACACGAAAGACCAGCGGTGTTCAGCACTGATTTCATGGAACTAAAATGGACACTTTTTCTGACGAACACCGCTGAATCAACGGGTCGCCTGGCTGCCCCGACGAAAGCATATGAACACCAGCTGTTCGGGAGTTTTACATCACACAAAAAGACTTTACCCAGATAGCCATCCCATGGAGTCAATCGCATACCGAAAGACTGTAAGGACTTTGACTCCATGGCGATTGAACTATGTGTGTGGGATCTGAGCGCTATTCGCTAATAATATGCCCTCAGATCCAGGCTATCTGGGGATGTGTGATACGAATGTGAAATGTTCGGTAGTTGTGAAGTTATATATTTTTATGTATTTCTGGCATTTTATTTAAGATGGCGATTTGTCTTTGTCCTGGAGATAATTGAATTACTTCTCAATTATCTCCAGGGCAGAGGGGAGGAAACCATACTGCATTGTGGGAAAAGTTTACATCTGTATGTCAGAAATGTCCCCAAGTCTATCTGTCATTACAGTCTCCCATTTGGTCCCCTAGGGGAGTGTCCACCAAGTGGGAGACCTGCATAAATACGGGCAGGTAGCCCACAGTAAAGCCAGATCCTCAATGCGGAGCTTCTGTCTCGTTATTGGGGGGATTTATTATTTATGCCTAGAGACTGATTATTGGAACCGAAAGCCGCTTGGTGGATATCGTTGTTCGGCGGTTAGCGGCGGTTCGTGGATTTCTGTTCGGGAGTTTGGAGCCTTTCACGGATCCCGGTCGGGAGATTACCGCTTCCCCTGATGCTGGTTCGTATACTGTAGCATATGCGAACGGAGTTACTGATATTGCGAAAGGGGAAGGTTAACTAAACGGCGGTTTCTCTTAAGGGCACCAGGGGTGTCTTAACAGCAGGTATTTTCTAACAGGAGGTCAGTTCATGTTTAGTCAACACTTCTTGATTCCTATCTTGACTCATGTCTTGTCATTTACAAGACGTCATGTACCTTATAACGTAAAAATGGTCTGTCCCATTGACATTTTCCAACACAATCATAACTTTGTATTATCGCATGTACACTTGTTTAAATGTCAATGCCTATATATCTGTTTAATTCCGCACGCAATAATAAAGAATTGGGGCTGAGACATTGTGCATACCATAGTCTTTCTGACATGGCTAAGGAGGAAAGCTAATGGTGCAGTATTATGCAAAACATTTTGTGCAAAAACTATAAAGATGAGCATGCGAAAAAATAAATAAAAAAATACAGCATATTAACAAGGCTAAAATATATGGCATTTATTGTATTGGCCCTGAGTTTCCCTTTAAGGTCAAAATAGCAAAATTGGAAAACTTCTCAGCTAAGTCAGCTATGCTTTCATTTTGGCTACTGTGGTCCTAAATTTGAAATCCACTTTGAATTATCATTTTAGCAACTAACCCTGATAGTTTGGACATAAAGCTCTAGTGTAGAATCTTTTTTTTTGTGAATATAATTTTTATTTGTATTGGTTAGTCAAGATTCAAAGACTTGCAGGTCTCCAAGGTGAGTTATCAAAAGGTAAGAAAGCATATGAAAGATATGAAAACAGTAATTTTTAGTCGGGCTCGCAGGCCCACAATGTTGACGCACTTGCAAGTCCCTTTTATCTTATTTTACGAGCATTTCTCAATTACAGTTCCTATTACGGCTTGGCCTAGTGTGCGGGTCATGTGTTTATATGTTATACATTACATTTACTGCAATTGTAGTTTGTGTGTGGGCTATACAGAGGCTCGCCGGCCTCTCGTCCAACTTGCCGGTCGGGATAATGACCTGAGTCCTTGTGAGTTTTACGTTCAAGTCTCTATGTGTCCTCTTATTGGCGTGTGTGTCTATTCGGATTGGGGTTATTGTCCCTTGGCGTTCCTCTGGAGGGGGGGGGAAAGTTAGGGTTGGGGTGGGGAGGGGTGTTAGGGTAGTCAGTCGTCTGTCGTCAAGTGTGTGATCCCTAAGTCCTTCCTGTCTGTGGTGTGGCATTTGCCAGATCTAGTTCCCTTTGGAATCCTTCCTTCGCCGTCTCTAGGATCCAATGTGTCCATATGTCCATGTAGGTTGTCGGGATAGTGTTAGTCATCAGGGTCAGTTCCTCTATTGTCCTCAGTTCCTCCATTTGGCTAAACCAGGTCTTAAGTGGAGGTGTTATGGCCTGTTTCCAGAATTGGGGGAGCACTCGTTTGGCTACATTGAGTATTCGAATGGTCATAAATTTTTTGTATTTGGAATGAGGAGTAGAGGTGTGGTGCAGGAGCATTGCTGCCAGTTCCAGGGGGGGTGGTTTGTCCGTAAATTTCTCTAGCATTTTGTGGATGTTTTGCCAGTATGGTTTGATCTTTGCGCATTCCCACCATATGTGTTATACTACCCTCCTCTTGTTGGCATCTCCAGCATAGGCCGGGTTGATCTGGGTCTATCTGGTGAAGGAAGTGAGGTGTCCTGTACCATTGTGTCAGTAGTTTGTAGGCTGTCTCTTGTGTTTTGCTGTGCATGGAGCAGTGGTGTGCGAGGTAACATATGGACTCCCATTCCTTATTTGTCAGCGTGTATCCGAGGGCTTCCTCCCATTTCCTCATAAATAGGGGTGTCTCGGTCGGGATGTCCGTTTGTAGCATGGTGTAAAGGAAAGATACTCCATGTGGGAGCGGGTCTGGGTGCATACAGACCACTTCCAGTGTGGTATGTTGTCTAGTGAGCGCTGAGCCCTGTGGTAAGGTATGGACGAAGTTGGTTAGCTTGGTATATCTGAAGTGCTGCATGAAGGTTGGGTGCGTCTCTGTCGTCATGTCTGTCAGTTTTTTACATTTCCCTCCCTGCAGGACATGGTGTAGGCGTGGGTGTGGGTCTGTGAGGATGTCTTTAAAGGCTCTTGGGTCTAGTCCCGGGGGAAAGTCGACGTTGTGCGTCAGTAGGAGGGGGGAGGGGTATGGTGACATGGTCCCCTTCCTCGTTGTCCTCCTCCATACTTTCATGGTGTGTTTTGTGTAGATGGACATTTCGCCCCATTTTGCCGTTTCTCGGCCCCAGGGTAGTCCCGAGAGTGTTCTGCCTGCCTCAGTCTCTTCCACCGTCTTCCAGAGTTTGTGCACGCTGTCTTTTGACCACTCCACAATTCTCTGGAGGTGTGTGGCCACATAATATAGGTGGAAGTCTGGGAGGGCTAATCCTCCTTTATCCTTAGGTCGTGTCAGGGTGGAGAATTTCACTCTAGGTCTCCTTCCGTTCCATACGTATCTGGTCATTTCTGTTCTAAGGGTACTAACAAAAGGGCCCGGGATCTCGATGGGGATAGCTTGGAGGAGGTATAGGAGGCGTGGAAGGAAGTTCATTTTTATTACCTGAACTCTCCCTAACCATGAGATGTGGGGGTACGACCATTCTCGCATGACTTTTTGGAACGTCTGGAGTGTATCTGTGAAATTTTCCTTGAACATGTCCTCACTTCGGTTGGTCAGCCAGACTCACAAATATCTAATTTTATGTTCGGCCCATTGGAAGGGGAAGCTTTGTCGGAGGGGGTTCGCCCGTTCAGTACGCTTACGTTAAGGATGAAGGATTTGCCGTAGTTAATTTTCAAATTGGAGATTTTCCCATATAGCTGTAGATCCCTCTGTAAGTATGGGAGGGAGATTTCAGGGTTCGTTACCATAAAGAGGAGGTCGTCTGCGTATGCAGCTACCTTGTGTTGCGTGTTATCAGTCCGGTTATGTCTGTGTTGTGTCGGATGTGTGTAAGGAATGGTTCCAGGGCAAGGTCGAACAGGAGTGGGGAGAGAGGGCAACCTTGTCTCGTGCCGTTATGTATTGTGAAGGCGTCAGTTAACGCCCCGTTGACCAGCACCTGGGCCGTAGGTTCTCGGTACAATGCCTCTATCCAGCGTCGCATGTGTGGCCCCAGTCCTACATGGGCAAGTGTTTCGAAAAGATATGTCCAGCCGACCCTATCGAAGGCCTTCTCTGCGTCTGTTGACAGCAGGAGAAGGCCCCCTTTCGTACCCTCTTTCCCATGCATGAGGGTAAGTGCCCTGATGGTGTTGTCCCGAGCCTCTCGGCCTGTCACGAATCCCACCTGGTCTGGGTGGATCAGTGATGGGATGTGTTGTGTGAGTCGAGTCGCCAGAATTTTGGCCAATAGTTTAATGTCGCTATTTATAAGTGAGATCGGTCTGTAGTTTCCGCATTGTTCCCTGTCTTTGCCTTCTTTGGGGATAATAGTGATGTGGGCTGTTAGGGCTTGTCTGGGGAAATGGTTTCCGTCTCTTATCGAATTGAACGCTTCTATCATGAGTGGGTATAAGTCTTCAGCGTATGTCTTATAATATTTAGTCGGTAAGCCGTCTGGTCCCGGGCTTTTGCCCGGTTTGGTTTGTTTAACCGCTAGAGCTAGTTCCTCTATTGTGATGGGTTCGTCTATTACCTCTGCTATCTCCGCGTCGAGTGTCGGTGTCTGGTATTTTGTCAAGTAGGCTCGGATAGAGTCTCTGAGGCGTGTCGTCGCCCCGTTGGTCTTCGGTTGGGGGAGCGTGTAGAGATCAGTGTAGTATGTGCGGAACGTTCTCATGATGGCTGTCGGGAGGCGGTGTAGGGTGCTCTGTTTGTCTCTAATTTTATCAAAGTATGTGTGTTGCCTCTGCTTTTTCAGCATCGCGGCTAGGAGTTTGCCGCTTTTGTTCCCGTGTACTGTGAAGAAGGCTTTGTGCCTAGTTGCGTCCCTGTGATGTTTAGCCTGCAATAGTGTGGCTAGTTCCCGTCTCAGTTGTAGGAGTCGGGTTTGGTGTGTGTGGTTCGGGGTTTGTTTATTTTGATTGTCTGTCTCATGTATGTTGGTCAGCAGTGCCTGTAGCCGAGCTTCAGCCTGTTTCTTCAGTATTGCCCCCTGTTGTATGTAGTGGCCTCTTATCACGCTTTTGTGTGCTTCCCATCGAATCGTCGGGGATGTTTGCTCTGCTGTGTTAGTTGTCAGGTAGTCCTTGATTTTTTCACCTATTAGGGTTGTGACCTCTAGTTTGGTGAGTAGGTATTCGTTCAATCTCCATTTCGAGGTCGTGGGGCGGTAAAGTGGTGATTTAAGTTTAAGTAAGACTGGGGCGTGGTCTGACCATGTGGCCACTCCGATTGTTACTTCGGACACTAGGGAGAGGTCGTAGTGTGTGGTGTAAATGTGGTCTATTCGGGAATAAGAGTTGTGCGGGTGGGAATAGAAGGTATAGTTTCTTACGTCTGGGTGGTGGGCTCTCCAGCAGTCCACGAGTCGTCGACTCCGAAGTAGGGATTTAATTGTTTGGAGTTGTTGTGTGGGGATGTGGGAGGTGCCCGATGAGTTGTCCCATGATGGGTCGAGAGTTATGTTGAAGTCGCCCCCCAGTATGAGAGTCCCTTCTGCGAATTCTTGGAGTTTGCGAAGTGTCTGTTTGAGGAAGCGGTAGTGTTGTGTGTTTGGGGCGTAAATGTTTGCGAATGTGTACTGGTGTCCTGCGATCTTCCCTTTAAGGAATAAGTATCTTCCTTCGTCGTCTGTTTTGTATCCCCCCTCCTGGAACGGCACCCTCTTGTGGAGAAGTATTGCTGTCCCCCTAGCCTTACCCCCTTGGAAGTCACTGTAGTATCCTTGTGTGTAGTGCTGATTAGTCAATTTGGGTCTGGTCCCTTTTTTGAAGTGGGTTTCCTGTATCATTACTATAGAGGCCCTCTGTTTGTGGAAGTCTCTCAATGCTCCTGATCTCTTCTCTGGTTTATTTAGGCCTTTTGCATTGATTGTAAGGATGTGTAAGTGGTCTGGGGTCAGTGTCATCCCGTCAAGTCAGGTTGTTGTCGACGGGTGTTGTGAAAATGTCTTTGTCTTATGTTCCTTTGGTGTGTGTAGTCTCAGGAGGTCTCACAGTCAGCTGTCGGTGTCGGGTTGGGGAGTCAAGTGTTGGGGTTTAGGTAAGGATTAAGGGGTTGAGGTATTGGAGTAGTCTGGGAGGTACCCAGAGATCTCCGTGGTTTGGGTCACAGTGCGTGACGACTAGGTAGTAGCGTCGGGGAGCGTCAGTGCACGGCACCACCTGTGGTGTCCGTGTGATGCTCACCTTTCGGGTGACGCCTCGCCTGCTGGGCAGTGGTTGGGCGTCCAGGCGCCTGGCGCAGTGTCCTTGTGGTGTGTCTCGTCTCGTGGTTTCCCTATGTGGCTCCTTAGTGATTACTCCATAGGAGTACGCGAGTACGCTGACGTCAACCCTGTGACTCATGCTCAGACCCGTGCTTCTGGAACCGGCCCACCTGCTGATGAGACCCAGGTAAGACCCTCTTCCCCGACTGGTACCCTAGATCAGGCCCCCTTAAGCTGGGATTCCCCAGAGTTTGGGAGGGAAACCCGGGCGGATCCGACCATCCAGAAGTACCGAGATAGAGCAGAGGCTGGAGAGGAAGGAATAGATGGGGAGCGGTATGAGTGGGTGGGGGACAGGTTATATAGTATCCCAAAGCCTTCCCAGAAGAGTGTAGCCCCTCCGCCGAATCGACAGCTAGTGGTACCTGCAAAGTACCGGCAGGAGATTCTGCCGATAGGGCATGATGTTCCGTTAGCTGGACATCTAGGGTCCCGCCGCATAGCCTATAGGATCTCACAGAATTTCTTTTGGCCCAACTTTAACCAGGCTGTGCGGATGTATTGCAGTACGTGCGACACATGTCAACGGGTAGGAAAGCGGGGGGACCACCCTAAGGCTAGGTTATTATCGATGCCTATTAAAGGGGAGCCCTTTTCCCGCATAGCTGTTGACATTGTGGGTCCACTGGCCAGGGCTAGTCCCTCCGGTAAGAAATATTCTTACTGTGGTGGACTATGCCACTCGCTATCCAGAGGCAGTAACGCTGTCTAATATAGAGGCAGAGACGGTTGCTGATGCCCTGGTTAGAATTTTTACTAGGGTCGGGTTCCCTAAGGAGATCCTCTCCGACCAGGGAACCCAATTCACCGCTGCGCTCACTCAGCAGCTGTGGAAGGTGTGTGGCATTAAAGCGTTGCGTAGCTCACCCTACCATCCACAGACTAACGGTCTTTGCGAGCGCTTTAACGGTACCCTCAAGCAGATTCTGAGGACCTTTACAGATACTTGCAGAGACTGGGAGAGGTTCCTGCCTCATCTGTTGTTTTTTTCAGAGAGGTGCCCCAGGAATCTACTGGGTTCTCCCCCTTTGAGTTGCTGTATGGTCCGCGGACCCCTAGATCTCATCTGGGGCCACTGGGAGGGGGAGACAGAGCAGGAGGGGACCCCCATAGTGCCATATGTCCTGGAACTCCGGGAACGCATGGAGAAACTGTCCCTGATGGTAAGGGAGAATCTCCAGGCGGCCCAGGGGAGACAGTAGAGATGGTACGATCAGGGTGCACGACAGTGGGTCTTCCAGGTTGGGCAGAAGGTATTAGTGCTCAAACCTGTGAAGGCAAACAAGATGCAAGCATCTTGGCAGGGCCGTACCGGGTAGTAGCGCAGATCTGCGATACTACTTACTTGATAGCCAGCCGTACAGATGAAAGGGTTCAGAGATCCTTTCATGTGAACATGCTGAAGGAGTACCAGGAGAGACATGAGAATATTGCGGCAGTATGTGCCCCGGCTGCAGATGATCCTGAGAAATTACCTCTCCCCGATTTGTTAGAAAGGGACCCCCAGACTGACCTCACTACCCTTGTACAGCTAGGGGACAGATTAAACCCCACAGAAAGGGTACAGGCGAAGCAGTTGTTATGGGAGAAGCAGGCGACGTTCTCCCAGGAGCCCGGTTATACTACCCTAGCTGTACATAAGGTCGAGACCCCTGGACAGACCCCCTTACGACAGCCGCCATATCGTATCCCTGAAGCAGTCCAAGAAGGAATTCGTTTTGTCCCTGCCTATAGCACTATTGCTAAGCCCCTGACAGACCTTACGAAGAAGAACTTGCCTAAGCAGGTTCTGTGGTCTTTGGCTTGTGAAGCTGAGTTCCAGGCACTGAAACAGGCTCTTGTGAATGCCCCTGTCTTGGCTGCCCCAGTCCCTAACAAACGCTTTCTCGTTCACACAGATGCTTCCATGTATGGACTGGGGGCTGTGCTGAGCCAAGTCGGGAAAGATGGAGGAGAGCACCCTGTCGCATATCTCAGCCGAAAGTTGTTACCCAGAGAAGTGAGTTAGGCGGCAGTGGAGAAGGAGTGTTTGGCCTTGGTCTGGGCATTGAAGAAGTTAAGTCCCTACTGATACAGGCAAGAGTTTTCCCTTGTGACTGACCATAACCCACTCGTCTGGCTTAACCGGGTCTTAGGGGACAATGGTAGACTGCTGAGGTGGAGCTTGGCACTACAGCCCTACAATTTCACCATCAGCTACCGACCCGGTAAGCAGAACGGAAATGCAGATGGGTTATCCCGACAAACTGACATCTCCACCACCTCCTAGTCCGGTCATCCCCAAGTTGACCCGCCAAAGGGTCAAGCCGGGTCTGCCGGAGTGTCCCACAAGGAGGGAGCCGTGTGACAGAACCATCTGTCTGTCTGTTGTGGTGGATTCGTCTATTTCTGCCCATTCGTGTAAATGGCTGTTTCTATAGCCCAGCCATACGAATGACTCTTTTTTACCGAACAAATCTGCCGAACGGATGGCCACCCAGGATAGAAGTGTGCTGCTGGTTAGCATCTTGATCCCAATTAGAACGTTGTGGTTAACCGCAGACACGTCTCAATTAAACCGAAATCCGGGTGGCCGTCGTTCGTATGACGACCACGAGGCAGCGGCCATTTTAAAACACACGAAAGACCAGCGGTGTTCAGCACTGATTTCATGGAACTAAAATGGACACTTTTTCTGACGAACACCGCTGAATCAACGGGTCGCCTGGCTGCCCCGACGAAAGCATATGAACACCAGCCGTTCGGGAGTTTTACATCACACAAAAAGACTTTACCCAGATAGCCATCCCATGGAGTCAATCGCATACCGAAAGACTGTAAGGACTTTGACTCCATGGCGATTGAACTATGTGTGTGGGATCTGAGCGCTATTCGCTAATAATATGCCCTCAGATCCAGGCTATCTGGGGATGTGTGATACGAATGTGAAATGTTCGGTAGTTGTGAAGTTATATATTTTTATGTATTTCTGGCATTTTATTTAAGATGGCGATTTGTCTTTGTCCTGGAGATAATTGAATTACTTCTCAATTATCTCCAGGGCAGAGGGGAGGAAACCATACTGCATTGTGGGAAAAGTTTACATCTGTATGTCTGAAATGTCCCCAAGTCTATCTGTCATTACAGTCTCCCATTTGGTCCCCTAGGGGAGTGTCCACCAAGTGGGAGACCTGCATAAATACGGGCAGGTAGCCCACAGTAAAGCCAGATCCTCAATGCGGAGCTTCTGTCTCGTTATTGGGGGGATTTATTATTTATGCCTAGAGACTGATTATTGGAACCGAAAGCCGCTTGGTGGATATCGTTGTTCGGCGGTTAGCGGCGGTTCGTGGATTTCTGTTCGGGAGTTTGGAGCCTTTCACGGATCCCGGTCGGGAGATTACCGCTTCCCCTGATGCTGGTTCGTATACTGTAGCATATGCGAACGGAGTTACTGATATTGCGAAAGGGGAAGGTTAACTAAACGGCGGTTTCTCTTAAGGGCACCAGGGGTGTCTTAACAGCAGGTATTTTCTAACAGGAGGTCAGTTCATGTTTAGTCAACACTTCTTGATTCCTATCTTGACTCATGTCTTGTCATTTACAAGACGTCATGTACCTTATAACGTAAAAATGGTCTGTCCCATTGACATTTTCCAACACAATCATAACTTTGTATTATCGCATGTACACTTGTTTAAATGTCAATGCCTATATATCTGTTTAATTCCGCACGCAATAATAAAGAATTGGGGCTGAGACATTGTGCATACCATAGTCTTTCTGACATGGCTAAGGAGGAAAGCTAATGGTGCAGTATTATGCAAAACATTTTGTGCAAAAACTATAAAGATGAGCATGCGAAAAAATAAATAAAAAAATACAGCATATTAACAAGGCTAAAATATATGGCATTTATTGTATTGGCCCTGAGTTTCCCTTTAAGGTCAAAATAGCAAAATTGGAAAACTTCTCAGCTAAGTCAGCTATGCTTTCATTTTGGCTACTGTGGTCCTAAATTTGAAATCCACTTTGAATTATCATTTTAGCAACTAACCCTGATAGTTTGGACATAAAGCTCTAGTGTAGAATCTTTTTTTTTGTGAATATAATTTTTATTTGTATTGGTTGGTCAAGATTCAAAGACTCGCAGGTCTCCAAGGTGAGTTATCAAAAGGTAAGAAAGCATATGAAAGATATGAAAACAGTAATTTTTAGTCGGGCTCGCAGGCCCACAATGTTGACGCACTTGCAAGTCCCTTTTATCTTATTTTACGAGCATTTCTCAATTACAGTTCCTATTACGGCTTGGCCTAGTGTGCGGGTCATGTGTTTATATGTTATACATTACATTTACTGCAATTGTAGTTTGTGTGTGGGCTATACAGAGGCTCGCCGGCCTCTCGTCCAACTTGCCGGTCGGGATAATGACCTGAGTCCTTGTGAGTTTTACGTTCAAGTCTCTATGTGTCCTCTTATTGGCGTGTGTGTCTATTCGGATTGGGGTTATTGTCCCTTGGCGCTCCTCTGGAGGGGGGGGGGAAAGTTAGGGTTGGGGTGGGGAGGGGTGTTAGGGTAGTCAGTCGTCTGTCGTCAAGTGTGTGATCCCTAAGTCCTTCCTGTCTGTGGTGTGGCATTTGCCAGATCTAGTTCCCTTTGGAATCCTTCCTTCGCCGTCTCTAGGATCCAATGTGTCCATATGTCCATGTAGGTTGTCGGGGTAGTGTTAGTCATCAGGGTCAGTTCCTCTATTGTCCTCAGTTCCTCCATTTGGCTAAACCAGGTCTTAAGTGGAGGTGTTATGGCCTGTTTCCAGAATTGGGGGAGCACTCGTTTGGCTACATTGAGTATTCGAATGGTCATAGATTTTTTGTATTTGGAATGAGGAGTAGAGGTGTGGTGCAGGAGCATTGCTGCCAGTTCTAGGGGGGGTGGTTTGTCCGTAAATTTCTCTAGCATTTTGTGGATGTTTTGCCAGTATGGTTTGATCTTTGCGCATTCCCACCATATGTGTTATACTACCCTCCTCTTGTTGGCATCTCCAGCATAGGCCGGGTTGATCTGGGTCTATCTGGTGAAGGAAGTGAGGTGTCCTGTACCATTGTGTCAGTAGTTTGTAGGCTGTCTCTTGTGTTTTGCTGTGCGTGGAGCAGTGGTGTGCGAGGTAACATATGGACTCCCATTCCTTATTTGTCAGCGTGTATCCGAGGGCTTCCTCCCATTTCCTCATAAATAGGGGTGTCTCGGTCGGGATGTCCGTTTGTAGCATGGTGTAAAGGAAAGATACTCCATGTGGGAGCGGGTCTGGGTGCATACAGACCACTTCCAGTGTGGTATGTTGTCTAGTGAGCGCTGAGCCCTGTGGTAAGGTATGGACAAAGTTGGTTAGCTGGGTATATCTGAAGTGCTGCATGAAGGTTGGGTGCGTCTCTGTCGTCATGTCTGTCAGTTTTTTACATTTCCCTCCCTGCAGGACATGGTGTAGGCGTGGGTGTGGGTCTGGGAGGATGTCTTTAAAGGCTCTTGGGTCTAGTCCCGGGGGAAAGTCGACGTTGTGCGTCAGTAGGAGGGGGGAGGGGTATGGTGACATGGTCCCCTTCCTCGTTGTCCTCCTCCATACTTTCATGGTGTGTTTTGTGTAGATGGACATTTCGCCCCATTTTGCCGTTTCTCGGCCCCAGGGTAGTCCCGAGAGTGTTCTGCCTGCCTCCGTCTCTTCCACCGTCTTCCAGAGTTTGTGCACGCTGTCTTTTGACCACTCCACAATTCTCTGGAGGTGTGTGGCCACATAATATAGGTGGAAGTCTGGGAGGGCTAATCCTCCTTTATCCTTAGGTCGTGTCAGGGTGGAGAATTTCACTCTAGGTCTCCTTCCGTTCCATACGTATCTGGTCATTTCTGTTCTAAGGGTACTAACAAAAGGGCCCGGGATCTCGATGGGGATAGCTTGGAGGAGGTATAGGAGGCGTGGAAGGAAGTTCATTTTTATTACCTGAACTCTCCCTAACCATGAGATGTGGGGGTACGACCATTCTCGCATGTCTTTTTGGAACGTCTGGAGTGTATCTGTGAAATTTTCCTTGAACATGTCCTCACTTCGGTTGGTCAGCCAGACTCACAAATATCTAATTTTATGTTCGGCCCATTGGAAGGGGAAGCTTTGTCGGAGGGGGTTCGCCCGTTCAGTACGCTTACGTTAAGGATGAAGGATTTGCCGTAGTTAATTTTCAAATTGGAGATTTTCCCATATAGCTGTAGATCCCTCTGTATGTATGGGAGGGAGATTTCAGGGTTCGTTACCATAAAGAGTAGGTCGTCTGCGTATGCAGCTACCTTGTGTTGCGTGTTATCAGTCCGGTTATGTCTGTGTTGTGTCGGATGTGTGTAAGGAATGGTTCCAGGGCAAGGTCGAACAGGAGTGGGGAGAGGGGGCAACCTTGTCTCGTGCCGTTATGTATTGTGAAGGCGTCAGTTAACGCCCCGTTGACCAGCACCTGGGCCGTAGGTTCTCGGTACAATGCCTCTATCCAGCGTCGCATGTGTGGCCCCAGTCCTACATGGGCAAGTGTTTCGAAAAGATATGTCCAGCCGACCCTATCGAAGGCCTTCTCTGCGTCTGTTGACAGCAGGAGAAGGCCCCGTTTCGTACCCTCTTTCCCATGCATGAGGGTAAGTGCCCTGATGGTGTTGTCCAGAGCCTCTCGGCCTGTCACGAATCCCACCTGGTCTGGGTGGATCAGTGATGGGATGTGTTGTGTGAGTCGAGTCGCCAGAATTTTGGCCAATAGTTTAATGTCGCTATTTATAAGTGAGATCGGTCTGTAGTTTCCGCATTGTTCCCTGTCTTTGCCGTCTTTGGGGATAATAGTGATGTGGGCTGTTAGGGCTTGTCTGGGGAAATGGTTTCCGTCTCTTATCGAATTGAACGCTTCTATCATGAGTGGGTATAAGTCTTCAGCGTATGTCTTATAATATTTAGTCGGTAAGCCGTCTGGTCCCGGGCTTTTGCCCGGTTTGGTTTGTTTAACCGCTAGAGCTAGTTCCTCTATTGTGATGGGTTCGTCTATTACCTCCGCTATCTCCGCGTCGAGTGTCGGTGTCTGGTATTTTGTCAAGTAGGCTCGGATAGAGTCTCTGAGGCGTGTCGTCGCCCCGTTGGTCTTCGGTTGGGGGAGCGTGTAGAGATCAGTGTAGTATGTGCGGAACGTTCTCATGATGGCTGTCGGGAGGCGGTGTAGGGTGCTCTGTTTGTCTCTAATTTTATCAATGTATGTGTGTTGCCTCTGCTTTTTCAGCATCGCGGCTAGGAGTTTTCCGCTTTTGTTCCCGTGTACTGTGAAGAAGGCTTTGTGCCTAGTTGCGTCCCTGTGATGTTTAGCCTGCAATAGTGTGGCTAGTTCCCGTCTCAGTTGTAGGAGTCGGGTTTGGTGTGTGTGGTTCGGGGTTTGTTTATTTTGATTGTCTGTCTCATGTATGTTGGTCAGCAGTGCCTGTAGCCGAGCTTCAGCCTGTTTCTTCAGTATTGCCCCCTGTTGTATGTAGTGGCCTCTTATCACGCTTTTGTGTGCTTCCCATCGAATCGTCGGGGATGTTTGCTCTGCTGTGTTAGTTGTCAGGTAGTCCTTGATTTTTTCACCTATTAGGGTTGTGACCTCTAGTTTGGTGAGTAGGTATTCGTTCAATCTCCATTTCGAGGTCGTGGGGCGGTAAAGTGGTGATTTAAGTTTAAGTAAGACTGGGGCGTGGTCTGACCATGTGGCCACTCCGATTGTTACTTCGGACACTAGGGAGAGGTCGTAGTGTGTGGTGTAAATGTGGTCTATTCGGGAATAAGAGTTGTGCGGGTGGGAATAGAAGGTATAGTTTCTTACGTCTGGGTGGTGGGCTCTCCAGTAGTCCACGAGTCGTCGACTCCGAAGTAGGGATTTAATTGTTTGGAGTTGTTGTGTGGGGATGTGGGAGGTGCCCGATGAGTTGTCCCATGATGGGTCGAGAGTTATGTTGAAGTCGCCCCCCAGTATGAGAGTCCCTTCTGCGAATTCTTGGAGTTTGCGAAGTGTCTGTTTGAGGAAGCGGTAGTGTTGTGTGTTTGGGGCGTAAATGTTTGCGAATGTGTACTGGGGTCCTGCGATCTTCCCTTTAAGGAATAAGTATCTTCCTTCGTCGTCTGTTTTGTATCCCCCCTCCTGGAACGGCACCCTCTTGTGGAGAAGTATTGCTGTCCCCCTAGCCTTACCCCCTTGGAAGTCACTGTAGTATCCTTGTGTGTAGTGCTGATTAGTCAATTTGGGTCTGGTCCCTTTTTTGAAGTGGGTTTCCTGTATCATTACTATAGAGGCCCTCTGTTTGTGGAAGTCTCTCAATGCTCCTGATCTCTTCTCTGGTTTATTTAGGCCTTTTGCATTGATTGTAAGGATGTGTAAGTGGTCTGGGGTCAGTGTCATCCCGTCAAGTCAGGTTGTTGTCGACGGGTGTTGTGAAAATGTCTTTGTCTTATGTTCCTTTGGTGTGTGTAGTCTCAGGAGGTCTCACAGTCAGCTGTCGGTGTCGGGTTGGGGAGTCAAGTGTTGGGGTTTAGGTAAGGATTAAGGGGTTGAGGTATTGGAGTAGTCTGGGAGGTACCCAGAGATCTCCGTGGTTTGCGTCACAGTGCGTGACGACTAGGTAGCCTGTGGTGTCCGTGTGATGCTCACCTTTCGGGTGACGCCTCGCCTGCTGGGCAGTGGTTGGGCGTCCAGGCGCCTGGCGCAGTGTCCTAGTGGTGTGTCTCGTCTCGTGGTTTCCCTATGTGGCTCCTTAGTGATTACTCCATAGGAGTACGCGTGTTATTCCCCGCCTCGGGGTGTGGTGGTTCTGGGGCTTGCGTGGATGATTGTTTATGCACGTGGTCTGTTTGTTTGTGGTTGGGTTGCGAGACATTAACAGTGTTATTAACATTTCGGTTTCAAGTCACAACAGGTGAAAACATAACAAAATTCTAACATTTCTTGTTTCAATTTCGTGCACCGTTTACCTCTGCCCCCCTGCGTCCCAGGTTCCCACCCGCCCGCCTATCTGGTGTGTTCTTGTGTCCCTTGTGTCTTTGCGTCCTGTTCACTATTTTTATCGTGAAGTGTGGGTGTCCCTGTCGGGGGTGAGAGATAGAAGGTTGTTCCCGTAGGCGTGGGTCTAGCTGGTGTATTCTTTGTCCCCCTGTCTCTGTGGCCTTATGGGGTGCGCCCGTCGTAGGGTTCCTTGGTGTGTTGTGCTTCCTCCCCCTGTTCTAGAGGTGTGTGACTATTCGGCGGGTGGTTATAGTTTGGTCATCTTGGTTTTGTCGCTTCCCATTTATCCCGGGTGCGGGGTCGGCACCCCCACCCCGGGTGTGCCCCGCCGGCGGAGCCCCCCGCCTGCTCCCCGAGGTTCATTACAGCGCGGCTAGGCTGCGGCCGGGGGGGGCGAGCGCCCCACTCCCGATCCCTCTTACTGTAGTGTTGGTACTAAGAGTTTGGGTCCCTGATACTCCCCCCCCACCTCTAGTGTGAGTGCGTTTAGTCCATGGGTAGCCCGGCAGGCCTGAGGGTTCTGCATGGTCAAGCATCTGCGCCGATCTTGCCGCTTGGGTCTCAAGGTTCGGTGTATCACTTTATGTCTCTTAACCTGTATGTCCGTGTAGGGTCTTATTGAGTGTGTTGCCCCTTGGGCTATATACTTGCAGTTTTGAGAGTTTCGGCGCTGTTAGTTCTAGGGGTTCTGGTCAGGGACGAACAGTGTCTATCCAGTTCATTGCCGGGCCATGTGGGTTCCTGGGAGGGTGGACAGGTAGTGCGCGGCCTTCTACATGTTGGTGCCCGTAGGGCGCGTCGTCTGTTGTCTCGTTCTTCTGGGTCTGGGGGTTTGTTGCGGCTGGCGTTGTACCTCCAGTGAGAAGACGTAGAAGGCCGTTGGATCTGGCCAAGTCATATGTATCGTTGGGAGTTGTAGTTCTCTCGTTAGGTCCATCAGGTCTCCCTCGCTCTTCACTGTGAAGGGGCCATTACTTGTGGTGACTTGTAGTCCGGTGGGGAAATTCCACCTGTATCTGATCTTATTAGTCTGCAATGTCCGCGTGAGTGGGCGCAGGACTCGTCGGTACGCCAGCGTTGCAGGGGATAGGTCTGGATACAGTTGGATCTCAGCGTCATTGTGGATGATTTGGCTCTGAACCCTGTCACTTTTCAGGATATCCTCCTTCACTTGGAAGTGTGTTAGACAGCATATTACGTCTCTAGGAGGGGAGTCAGGTGGGCCCCTGGGTCTGAGGGCTCTGTGCGCCCTTACAAATTCGATGGGCGCTGTGTTCGGCCTTTGCAGGAGGGCATTAAAAATTTCCGTGAGCGTGTTCCGTATTGGGGTAGTCTGGTCACATTCTTCTGGTAGCCCCCGGACTCTGATGTTTTGACGTCTCCCTCGGTTGTCTAGGTCCTCTAAATGGAGGGCCATTTGACGCAATTGTGTTTCTTGCCGCTTTATGGTACTCGTGGTGGCATTCTGCGCCGACATTACGTGGTCGCAATCTGCCTCCACCTGGGTCAGTTTGTGGTGAATCCCTTGCATGTCTTCCCTCAGGGCCTGGAGCTCCCCAGTGATAGATTTATGGAGGGCGGCATTAGCCTCCTTCAGGTCATTTTTTGTGGGTAGGTTATTTATCAGCGTTACCCAGTCCAGCTGGGGTAAGGGGTTGTCAGGAGGATTTTGTACCTGGTCGTGGTGTCCGTCTCTGGGTGAGGTCGGGCGGCCTGGGCCCAGGGATGCAGTGTCACCGGAGGCCTGGGAAGCTTGGTCGGCCTGGGTTGTGAGGTACTGGCGCATGCCGGCTGATTGTGACCCTCTCGGTGTGTTGGCGACCGGTGCAGCCTGTTGGGGCTTGTTAGTTTTGCCCATTATTGCGGTAGTGGAGCTGGTTAGGCGGGTTTGTGAGCGGAGCCGGTCGGGAGCTCGTGGTTCACGCCGCCATTTTGTCCGGCGTCCAAGCCATGCCCCCCTCTAGTGTAGAATCTGATTTGAGCCACACAGAACTACACACAGACCTTTTTTTTTTTTTTTTTTTAAGTCTTTCATTTTTATTGTGGGTCTCAAAACAATTAGACTGTTAAAGAACCATAAACTGGATTAATAACACTCCATATGTACATTATCCATATCCATCCTCTCAGTTGCTTAAAATGTGTTTTTGACAAAATCTTTGTGTATTGCACAAAAGTAATTGTTTTATATTCTTCCCCTCTTTTAAACTCTCTCTTTAATAAACAGGGACAAAAAATAATATCTCTGGACAAGAGCTCCACAATTCTGTCAAGGTACGTAAGCTATGATGTTCAATTTAAGTATATGTATTGGTTCTGTAAAATATTGCCACTATGTTTCAGGATTCTTGATTCCATAAATTAAATGTCCCATTTAACTATTGGACTGGGTCACTTTGTCTCACTGAACAGATATTCCAAGTCAGGCTGTCGTAGACGCTGTTCCATCCCTCTGTTCTTGGCAAATTCTTTGAGCAATTTCATCACTTCATTATTGAACAGTTCAGGTGGGTCCTGAGCCCCTGTAATACATTTAAATGTGATCATTGTGACTTATGATAAAACACAGTGGAATCAGCAATACTATTACTATACTATAATACAGTGCTAAAGAATAGACGGAAACACGTTTCCTTGTTAGTGAATGGAAGTAATTGTTGTTTAATGAGTAAGTTACTCGAGCATACCTGTGGCCCAGTAATATATGTCCCAATCATTGGAAGGCTGATTGATCAAGCGGTCATACTGTGACAACTGGCTCTCTGTCATTGTGGCCAGATATTTCTTAGCAAACAGACTATAAATATAAAATGAAAGAATAGGACAGCTTAGGAGAAAAAAAGGTGATAATACCAATACATTTTGAATATTCATATGTACAAATGAACAAGGCATATTACAAACATGAAATAGTCACATGACATGCTTCAATAAACAGATTGTGTACACAGGGTTTTTATAAGGGTTGGATTTCTCTGCTGGTGGTCTGGTAAGGAAGAGCACCTCTGTGTGTCAACTGCCACACTGTCTAGTGAGTACAAATAAATACAGAGTGAGGGGATAATATATCAGCTTCTGACATTCTACTTTACTGAGCTATGCACAGAAAGTGGGGCTTGTTTTTAAACGAAGAGCCTATGCATACAAGGTGTGCGTGTATATATATATATATATATATATATATTGTAGTAGTATAGCATTTATTAAAGGACCAATCCACACCTCACCAATCCACCTTTATGGGTGAGGAGTAACACAAGTTTATAAAAGAGCTGATTTCTATGAGAAATCAGCATTTATATCAATTTGCTAGGGAACACCCCCCTGGCTGTCAATCTACTTGAGCGTGCCTGCTTCCCCACTCACCAGCTCTAGAGCTTAAAACAGATGTGCGTGCGCGCACACGTATATATACGAGCAGACACGTGCACATAAGCTGTGTGCACCAATTCAGAGGCTTCTCAATGAGAAGACTCTGATTGGTTAGTTTACTGTGAAGAGACTGAAAGTCTCTTCCTTGAAAAAAGGGGAGGGTTTGTTAAGGCTGCAGATCACAAGAACTACATGCATGTATTCATTGAGGGCATATCTACTAAACAGTGATTTATTTTTTTACCCATGTGGGAAGTGTAGTGCTCCTTTAACATCAACTCATTTACACATTTCTCACCTCCCAAATACAATAAACTGAGCAGCACGCTATCTGATCTGCTTCCAGCACCGTGAAGTTAATGTCACAGGCAGGGCTTCTAAGCAGCCAGATTAAACATGGGAACAGCAAACAAGCTAAAAGCTACTACGCACGACAGACTCCAAGCTCTTTTTACAAAAGCACCTGGAAAAAGAGGATGCAGGCACAAATTCCTCAGAGAATATCGGAAAATAAAATAAGTGTGAAAAAGTGTCAAACCTTTTCTAATAGTTAAAGATACTTTATAAAAAAAATCTGTGTTCTGCAAATGAGTACTTAAATGGCTACTCCAAGCGCCATATACACTTCACTGATTTAAAGTGGTGCTGGTGCCTAAAGTCTGTGTTTCGAAATGTAATGCTGCACGTACAGAGTTCAACCTCTCTGCTACTGGAAATGTATATCCAGCCGCATCATTGGAGCGTCATTAGCCAGGCTGGAACAAGAGATCTGGGTGGCTAATGTCAATCTGGTACAAAATTGGTGTCTCACACAAGCATGCTGATGCCAGACTGCCAATGAGAGCACACCCCTTTGCTGCCCATGTCCTCCACTCCCCGACCTTCTAACCCCTCCACTGAGGCAGAATGATGTCAGCCATGGAGGATGGAGCTGCAGGGAGAACGTAGTCTAGGCACTAGAAAAGAGGTACGGTTTACTTTTCATTTTTTCATGGATGAGTAACTGGATTGTCATGCTGAGGGAGAGTGAAGATGGTCTTTTTTTAACATACAAGGTCCATGTACCTGAGAAGTATACAGTTTTCTAGCATGCCTCTTTTGCGACTTTCGTACACGAGTCTAGCTCTCTTAACCTCTGCTGTCTCGTTGTGACGCTCCTCCCACGCAGGCAACTGGATTTCCATTTCATCCTTTCCATATTCACCTGAAGTGTTTGAGGCATAGCCTCGATGGACAAGATTGGAGCAGAAAAGTGTCCTCTATTTCGATACAGGGAAGGAGAATATAATACAAATGTTAGCTTCTGTACGGTTATAACATTTGACACAGAGACATATATACATAGGACTCAATTTTCCCTTGCCACCTAGTCAATGGGAAATGGAAACTCAGACGTAGCAATGTTCCCTGCTCCTCCCACTGCCTACAAAGATATTCAGTGCTGTTTCAAAGTATCAGCTTATTATAACAGTGGCAGCCCACCTCCTACTTAAAGGGATACTATAGTACTAGGAATACAACGTTGATTGGAGAAGAAGAACATGATCAACGGTGTCAAAGGCAGCAGAGAGCTCAAGAAGAATTAGTATGGAGTAGTGCCTTTTGGATTTAGCTGCGATTAGATCATTAGTGACTTTAATAATGGCAGTCTCAGTAGAGTGGAGAGGGCGGAAGCCAGATTGAAGAGGGTCAAGGAGAGAGTTGGAATTGAGGAAACAAGTCAGATGGGTAAAGACCAGTCTTTCCAGAAGTTTTGAGGAAAAAGGGAACAGGGATATGGGACGATAGTTAGAAGGGGAGGATGGGTCGAGACATGGTTTTTTCTTTTCAAGATAGGTACTACAGTGGCAAGTTTAAGGTCAGCAGGGACAGTGCCAGAAGAGAGAGAGCAGTTGAAGATGTGTGTTAAGCCCACACTGACTGACTGACACACTCACTGACTGACACACTCACTGACTGACACACTCACTGACTGACACACTCACTGACTGACTGACACACTCACTGACTGACTGACACACTCACTGACTG
>OW240923.1:119847104-119872893 GCA_933207985.1 Pelobates cultripes | reverse complement strand
GGGGGGGCAGTGTATTATAATATACCGGGGGGGGGCAGTGTATTATAATATACCGGGGTGGGGGAGGGCAGTGTAATCTGTATCATAATTAGCATTTGGTCACTCATAGGCTTAAGCGATTCATAGAACCTTTAAAAAGTGAATTGTAGCATTTCATTCTTTGTTTAAATTGATTTAGTGCCAACCTCCATGCCGATTTTCTGCAGTGAGTACATACCCCTATTTGTGACATGAGTGCCACATTGTCCATGCACATTACAAATCTTCAGAGGGGCCCTCATTGTACTTCCCAAAAGGCTCCCATGTAGCCGCACCTGCAAGCTCCGTAACATCAGCTTGGACCCATCAAAAACCCCACAAATGCTGGAGACATAAGTTCAGACCAAATCAACGTCTGAATGTTGAACATTCCGTTAATTATCTGTTTGAACTCATGTCACCAACTCATATTTTCAGAATGTTTAAAAACATTTGCTTTACCATCTCTAAGCTCTGTTTCTGGCTTGTCGTAAAATCCGTTTTTTGTTTAAATGAATAGATTTTGAGTTGTCATTGGGTTTGGTTTCTATGTCATCTCAACAAGACTTTTTTGTGTGTGTGATTGCAATGTTAGAGACAAATAATTTTTATCTATTATCGAGTGAACTTTCAGTGTTAATCCTGGACCGCCAGCTTTTGTGGTTGTATGGATTTGCCTCCCAAAAAATCCAGTTCTCAATGTTGCTGGGTTTGGTGCAATTTTCATTATGCTGCCAGCTAAATGTCATTCATCCAAAACAGAATTCTGATTAAATGTTTGCGTAACAAACTGAATGCTTTAAATGAAAGACAGTGGCTCTATCCTCCTTTATCATTCATTGGCTATACTGTACTCATTTCGAACACAGACATAAATATGATTTATTTATAGCATGTACTAAGCCTACATATATGATCATCCCGATTGTAGATATTACGGGAACGAGGCTATGGGCCAACATTAAATATCTAGAATACAAGAATTGTGAGCCATTTAACTAAAGCTCATTCTGTTCTCAAACCAATACTAGTGGATCAACAGCTTAGGTTTTAGTAATTCTCTGATTCCGTTCTAATGGCATTTCTATAAAAATAGACAGTTGTTGGCCCTTGATTTACTTGGCTCGGTAGCAATGCTGATTAACCTTTGACAATCTAGCTGTGAGTTTCTACATTAATGGCTCTGAATCATGGGTACAATAGTCCAGGATATCATCTGAGCCAGTTGTACAAATGTGGGGAGAGCAACTACAAAGCGACAAATTAAACACACTTCGCTGTATCAGTTATCTTGGAAATACTTTACCAGTATTGATTCAGTAGACGAAAATGTCCTTAAAGATCCTGTGTTGACAAATATAAAGGTAGCCTATTTCCTCTTTCTTCATTTTAACATTGAAGAAAGCTGAAATGAATCTGCCCCTCCTATTATTGGGCTACATTTACTCTATAGATATACTGAATATTAAATAATCCTAATTATTACTGCTACAATCAGCCATCCAAACCAAGTACAAGGATCTTAAACGAGCAAGAAGTTCCCCGTGTCATGTTACTAGCTGTAAAATTCAACATGTATTTTTGAAATCTAAGCTAAAGGTAAACGATCTTTGTCGGTGCAGAGTAAAATGAATGTGAAACTGATGCACAGACTGTGCGTATCTCTGCTTGACAGCTGATTAAGCTAGGGGTTTGCATGGAGTATCAGTGTGTAGACCCTAATTTGTATACCATTTCTGTACAGAGGGCACATTACATGTCCCTTCACATGTAACTCTTTATTTGTGTGCTATTAAACAGTCAAAGGCAAAAAGGAAAGTTTAGTGACTTTAAATAAAACTCTAATTTAAATTCTAGATTAATTGAATTTGATATTAACTAGAAGAATCATTTGTGCGTCATGAAATGAAAATAAAACCTGTGAAATATTTTGTTTCCTGGAAGCTACAGCCAAATGACTTAATTACCAGCCTGTAAACAGATCTGTTGATGTGTTACCTTCGCAAATAACAGGGACATGGACATACTGTCATACATGTGATATGAATTAAGGTGGTCTCTCTGCTGACATCATTTAGAGACCGTAGAGCCTACATTTACTTTCTCTGCGTCTATGCTGTGGCTGTATCTCAAGCTGTGATCTTTGAGGATACTGTCTGAAATCTAATTGTTTAGTTACTGTTTAAACTAAGGCAAACGTACTCACATAAGACAGTTTAGACCTCTCTTTCTGAAGTCTATTTATTTTCTCAGGCCTGAAGATTTAAAGGGACACTCCAGGCACCCAGACCTCTTCTGCCCATTGGAGTGGTCTGGGTGCCAACTCCCATCCCCCTTAACCCTGCATGTGTAATTATTGCAGTTTTTATAATTACCTTGCATGGTTAAGTCCTCCTCTAGTGGCTGTCTATCAGACAGCCACTAGAGGAACTTCCGGGTTCTTAAAACATGAAAAGTGTTTTAAACACTGCTAGACGTCCCCACGCTATGCATGAGGACCTCCAGTGTCGCCATAATCACCGTAGGAATGTATTGAATAATGCTTTCTTATGGGGAGGTCTAATGCGCGCACGCGACCATTGCCGCGCATAAGGTCTCCGTCGGCTGATGGCACGAGAGGAGCGTGGGCGGAGCCTGACCCAGCACCGAGGGGCAGTGGCGTTGGATTCAAGTAAGTTACGGAGGGGGTTTTAACCCCTTCAGCAACATGGCATGGGGGCAGGAGGGAACTGCAGGATTCTGCAGTGCCAGGAAAACGGATTTGTTTTCATGGCACTGGAGAGTGCCTTTAATGAAACATTGGTCATGTGTTAGTTTACCTCTAGTATACATATTTTTATAATTTGAAAGTAAACACACATTGATTCCAGCAATGCCGTGCTGTAAATATTATATATTTTAATATTGTAAACTGAACGCACCTTCAGGCAAACTGTACTGTACGCCCTTATAGCTAAACTGCAGAACACAATAGGAGATATTTATAAAATGTAGAAGACAATCGCCATAACTTTTTTATTGGCAAGTTAGGATTTGGCTTGTATGCCATTCGGGTCGTTTATAAAGAGATTAACAGGGAGGAGCTGGAACATTCCAGCAGTTTCCGTGGCGATTGGAACTTGATATAGAACGGCAGGTTGAATGGTCCCCAGTTTATCATCATAGTTATCAGAGGTTAGAGTCAGGTAATTTTTATGCCCATGTAGTATAGTTTCATACAAATTCTATTTCTTATCAAATTGAATCAAATAAATAGATTAACCTCAAGCAGATTTGCAAAGATAACAATATAATATAAGTTTGTTTCCTGAAATCCAAGGTGTGGTATTTGCAAATAATTCAGGATGATATCTGTTTCCTTGTGTAAGAAAAGTGTTTATGGTAGTGTAATATTCACTAGGCAATGTCATGAAAACGTCATATTTTTATGATGCTATTTAGGCTGTATAACTGATTAGCAGGAAACGAATCTTTATTTCTTCAGCATGCGACCGCAGCTTATATGTTGTGCGATTTTTATGTACCGAGAGATTTGTTCCTTCCATAGATATGATCTCATGTTAATTAAAAGAATATACACTAAACAGCCTCAGATGCAAAAAATGTCAATTTTAGTGGATACCCCTATCTTAGAACATCAAATGAAAACTAATGAAGATGGGCCCACTAAAGGACAGGACTTCAAAGAAATTACGACTAATATAGTATGACTTTTCCATGGTAATAGAAATCACTTGATTAAAATCTTAAAAACGTAAAATAAGCACACACAAAAACCAAGACAAAAGAGAGCGCAGTGTAAAGTGAAATCTGATTTGAAGTCCTGCCCATTAGTGGGGCTTGCCTAAGGCCTATATTAGTTTCATTTGATTAAAATAATGCCCCAAGCACCATAACCACTACAGATTGACTTCTTCCCCACCGCCGCTCCTAATGATGGAGATCCAAAAAGCTCTCTGGTCTAAACACTGCATTACTGGGCTTAGCTTGTTGGCTGAGCGATTGCGATAGTTCTGAGCTCTATGCCTTGTCTCAGGAGAGCTAAAGGACGCTCTAGCTATATAACTGTAGCGGGTATGTTGCTTGGAAAGTCCTTTTTAAGGTGACTAGAAAATATAATTGGCAACAATTTAAAGGAGAATAGGCATTTCAGAACAGAACATACAAAACACATTTTAGAAGTCCTTAAATTTACAGACATGAAATTCATAAAACAAAGTTTTATGTGAGAGATAAGGAGAGGAAGTAGAATATATTTATCGAGTAGTATAGGTAAAAGGAGCACAGTTTGTAATGTTCACAGGCCCTGGGGTTCCATGTGTGAAGCCAGGGGAAGAGAAATAGATTTAAATGTGGTGAAATTCATTTTATATGAAATTGTTTCTTTTTTTAATAAATCAGGACTAAATGTTTCATGTTCTGTGCTACACAGGGCTGAGATTTTTTTTTTTTTTTTACCTTCATCAATGGTGAGGGGGGGGGACCATAGTACACTGTAATTACATTGGTTTTCAGGTCCAGGGCTCTCCCACACAAAACAGGATAATCCCTCCTCTGTGTCTGAGACATAATTGAGTCAGGAACTGTACTAAACTCAATTATCTCCAGGCAGAGAAAACATACATTTTAACAACACCCTGAAAGTGCCCCCAAAACACATGGAAACCCCACAAAAGTCACATCCCCTGAAAGCCCCGATCTGAGGAACCAACATATCCAAAAATCACCCAGATCGGATGAGGAGCTCGGGGTTTCCATGGAAGTCATAATTTTGACCGACCGTTCACATGGTCCTATGCCCAAATCAGTTTCAGGGAATCAGGGTTAACGGTCGGTCTCTCTTTCTGCAGTACAAAAGTACATAAATCCCATGAACTGAGCCTTTTAAAGTGCATTGGACAAGGTATATTGCAGGGCCCATAGTCCTGAAGCAGGAGACTGGCAAGCAGGCTCCTTCAGGAGCCCGTGGCGAGGTTCGGTTCGCCACATCCACTAGAGGCGCTTCCGTGACTTACACAGAGTAAATCGCACTTATTTGACGCTGGACTTCCTCACGGATTCCAGCGTCAAAAAAGATCCCCATAGGAAAGCATTGAATACGCACGCTCCTCGGGCCAAGCATGCACATTCGGCTCCACTCGGGAGCTGATGTCGATGGAGGAGGAGAGGTCACCAGCGCTGATGGAGCCCATTGCTGGATTAAGGTAAGCATGTAAATGGTAATTAACCATTTATTTGCTGCGGGAGGGGCCCTTGTCACCGCGACTAGGGCTCAATAGCGTTAGGAATACATATTTGTATTCCTAACGCTGTTGTGTTCCTTTAATATATTAATACCAAAATACACTTATTATATTATACATCTATACTATTCTAATCAGGTGTTTTAATTAACTTATAATATATTATACATGTATAATATATTTGAATGTGTTTTTCTAACTTTTATTTTAATTTCAGATGCTAGGGGGACTGCCTGAACACTCAGGCAGTCCCCCTGCAAGCAGTCTCGTAGACTGCTTTGCTGCCATGTGATCTGCGGCATCCGATGTGATCACATGGCCCTGGAGGGGCGAAATGGAAGCAGCGGGACTGCCTGTCTCGAGAGGCAGTCCCCTTCGGACCGGGGTCGCTGGTCCAGTTAAGCAACTTGCGGCTGGGGAGCTAACGATTGTTAGGGCGAAGTATGCCGCCCAAACGACGTTTAGATTCACCTAATCCTGGGCGGCATAGTACGCCGTAACGACGGTAAGGGGTTGGTGACATGGAAAGGATCTGCAAAGAGGAGTGGGACAAAATCTCTCCTGAGATGTGTGCAAACCTGGTGGCCAAATACTAGAAACGTCTGACCTCTGTGACAAGGGTTTTGCCCCCAAGTACAGTTCAAAGTCAAAGGGGTCAAATACTTATTTCACTCATTGACATGCAAATCAATGTATAACTTTGACATGTGTTCTTCTGGGTTTTTTTTGTTGTTGTTGTTCTGTATCTCACTGTTAAAATACACCTACCATTAAAATTAGGCTGATCATTTGTCAGCAGGGATCAAATACTTTTCCCCTCACTGTACATTCCATGTCACATTGAGACCAATGTTTATATACTAATCTTTCCTTATCCTAACGTGTTTTACATGTGTTTCCTCATTCCCCTACCCCCAATAGGAATCAGAATTTGCTGCTGAGCAGGTAGACTTGTATGATGATGTTTTGGCAGCATCAAGTCACCCGTCATCAATCAATGATGGGAAAAGTGTCTTCATGGAACCTCCATCTCCTATACAGTCAACAGCTTCCAAACTAAACAAACCTCCTTCCATCCTGTATACGTACAACAATCTGCGCAAGAAAGCATCAATATATGTTGGAAATTTCACATGGGTGAGTCTTGTACCTGTGAATCTGTATTACCAGTGAACATAGAATGTACTGTAAAAAAAACAGTACTACTCTGTGACCAAGGCAAGTGCCACAAATTGTCTTTATTGCACATTAACAGAGATGATTTTTATTTATTTATTGAGTTTATAAATTCATTGTCTTCATTTTATTTCAAACTGTTTTCGTAGTGGACGACAGATCAGCAGCTTCTCTCTGCGATCCGCTCTGTTGGTGTGCGGGATCCTGTGGAGCTGAAGTTTGCAGAGAACCGAGCTAACGGACAGTCTAAAGGGTGAGAGGAGAAAGCTGTAACTATTATTATGATTTCTTTAACATTGGAGAGTTCTAAAGTGCACAGTAAGAGCACCTAGTTGGACTGACATTAAATAAATCTATTGAATAGATTAGAGAGAGCTTTGGTAACACACATACAATCTACAGGGAAATAGGACAGGTGAAGCTGTGAGAATGGCAGACACTGCAGTGTTTACATGCCAGTTAAAGGGAGCAGAGACATGTACAATTGATACTATAATCGTGGTAGCAGTGCACGTCGTTATTTAGGATCAAGTAATTATTGCACTAGTCCAGAACAGACCATGAATAATGAGATTTCATAGAACACGTGTTATTGTATGAGCGAGAAAGCAAATATGATTTATTTTTCAGTCTTATATTAATTATCTAATACTCCACATTAAAGGAATTCCTCAAGCACTAAAACCATTAGAGCCAAGGGTAGCAGTTAAGGTGCTAGGACTTCCCTGGCTCTCTCTTGGAGTAAGTAGTAATTTGGCAACTTCCGTGAGGTACGACAGGTGCCCAGTGCTGCCTTCCCTGGAACCAGAGCTCCTAAAAGGAGTTTCCGATAGCTCCACTGAGCTAAGCCCTGCCATGCAGGCCCAACCCATGGACTAAGAGCTTCAACTGGACTTGGTTCAATGATAGAGCTTTCTGGTTACAGAGAAGGTGACTGTGGACACCAGGTTAGTTGTCAAATTATTCGCACTACTGCAGGTTGTAATGGCTATTTTGTTTAGAATGTTCCTTTAACAATACACTTAGGGGGTCTATTCGCTAAACACAGTTGTTACTATTTGCTACATTGTGTCAAATTTCCATTTGTCTGCAGTTTGGTTTCTCGTTGAAATGAGCTGAATCTCAGTATAATTTTTCTGATCTGACTATTTACCAACAGCTGAATTGCAACACTAACCTTAAATCTCCCTGAAACCAAATGAAATAATACTTTCTCCAGTGCACCTGTCACTCTTCCAGATTAACGTGTTACCATGGTGCCTTGTCTGCCTACATGTTTCAGCCAGGAAAGTACAGTGGACACGCTGTACGGGGGGGGAGGGAACCAGCATAAAAACAGAGGCTATAATGCTGTTTATATTCAGGGCAGAAAAGATAAATGCAGCCTTTTGACAAGTAGTACTTCAGTATGTAGTTGTGTTTTATGCAGGCTATTTAGACTATGTGATATTAAAGGACTTATTTATACCCAAACTCAATTAGTATAAAAAAAGGCCTTGCCTTTTGAAGATAGGACAGGGTAAGCTAGACCTCTATGATGTGACATTTTACTTTATAGACAGGCAGTATTTTGTCTGTTTTATGTCAGGAGAGAAGACTTATCCCAGGAGAAGGCTTACTTTTGTCTGTCTTCTTCTCATTTTTGTCTGTTACCAAATGCATTGAGGCCAGGTGTAGCAGCGGAAGCTTGCTATGTGTCCATGTAAGGTTAGAGAGAGAAGAAAGTTCCTTTTTGATAGTTTTTAATCCTTTCGTACTCGGGTGCTTTTGTTTCATAGGATGTCTGTACCAGGCAAACATGAAAACAGCAGAATCTAGGAGGAATCTCCCAAGATAGATCGGGAAGTATGTGTCTGAAGTTGGGGCGACATTTCAGAAAGGACATATTTGTATCCAGTTGGAGAGTTTTGCATTGGGATACATTTGGAAAAGTTATCCTATTGATCAGCGACTGTAGTCTTTTATAATAGGCTTCAGTAGTTAAAATCTCCATTAAACACACTGCTTCTGGATAAGTCGGAAAATATAAAATCTCAGTGCAAACAAGTTTTCATTGGATGAAGGGAAATTAAAGTAGCAGATCACCCCTCCACTGGACACATGTACATTTATCTAAGAATGTTGCTATGATGCTTGAAGGCTTATTTCACATCAGAGATGTTATGGATTGTTTGGAGTATTGTTCTTCTCATACAGCATTTTTCTGGAGACCTTAAATGCATTTTGGAAGATGGAGACAGCCTTCAAGATTCAGGAAATCATTTATTCATGGCTCAAAGCCACAGTCCAAGAATACCTCCTCCAACTAAAAACAAGAGTACGGTCAGAGGAAGACTTTCCAGGGTATATTGAGTATGATTGCTCCTATACCTCATGAATTACTTAGCATGTCTCCTGAAATATACTGGATAAAGCTGTAAACAGACACATTTTACTTTGTATATACCAAACATAGGAATTTTTCCAAGGACGTCTATACACATATGCACCCCTTCTTTCAGGTTTTTCAAGATAAATTGTACGAACCTAGCTACCATGAGGAAATTACCACAGTTGTTCTGTCTTCTATAGATAAAAACGTATACTTCACGTGAATAAACTCAATGCTATGTATCTCTGGGTGCCAGTGCAAGTAAATAATTGATACATTTGACCATGAGATCAACTCTATGGAATATATAACCAATAGAGAGTGGTGGACTCTTAGTGGTCTGCTCCCTTTCACAAAGCCACCCGTTCAGACCAATAAATATCACTTTAACCTGGATTGGCAAAGGTGAGCATACTTCTTAGAACTGACGAGGTTGTCTTTTGCAACTCCACTGATCCTTCTACTTCACGAGATCAACTCTATGGAATATATAACCAATAGACCGTATAGTAACTTTAGACTTAGAACTAATGCCAGTTTTGACTTCTTTGGTAATACAGATTTTTAGAGGTTCTCAAGAATTGCCATTTCCAGGTCAAAAGTAACAGAAGAAATGAAGTTCCATATTCTGCAGTTTGAGTTTACCACAATGCTACATGTTTTCTCAAAGATGTTAGTAGTGGCTGCCCATAGTCAAAGAAAAGTATTAGCAGTTCTTTCACTCATGGACCACCAGAAACTGAAGACTTGTTCAATGGATGTACAGATTCGTAGACATGCTTCACTCTGTGTTTGTCAATAGAGATAAAAGGCATCTGAAACCAAAACAGGCTTTTGTTGGGTTATTTCTGACCTCTTTCCAAAAAAATGTGTTTCTAACATATCTAAGAAATAGGAGGTTTTGGGTTTTACTTGTCTCAAGTCTGTCACTGTGATAGCTGAGGTCCTTCTCTATCGTATCAGTGCCATGTTCCCCCGAGAAGTAAGAACTATTTCTCTGGGTTGTCTTCTCCGTGTTCTTAGGAAATCTAAGTTAATTTGAGACGGAAATACTGTTCCAAGAGTTCTGTTCTGGAGGATTTCAAATGGAATAAGTTGCAGTGGAGTTAAGCAAAAGGGGCTTGGAAACACATTTTGACCATTATTTCGCTTGAGAGGTTGAGAAAGTCTCCTCTGTTCAATTATGGAAAATGCTAGTAGCATGTATGGTGTTCTAATTCCCACAAGATAGGACAAGTTGTAAATTTTCCTTCATTTTGGGCAAATTGTTTGAATCCAAGAGTGGTGGATTCTTAGTGGTCTGCTCCCTTTCACAAAGCCACCCGTTCAGACCAATATATATCACTTTAACCTGGATTGGCAAAGGCGAGCATACTTCTTAGAACTGACGAGGTTGTCTTTTGCAACTCCACTGATCCTTCTACTTCATGCAAAACTCCTGACAAGGATAAATCTGAAACATTGACATCTGATGACCACTTGGAGGTTGAGATGAATATTTTAAGAGACAACTGTTCTCAAAAAAGTTAAAATTTTGAAGAGTGGAAGGAATCTCTCCTCTCCTTCGAAAATATTTTTATAAAGTAGAATATGAAATCATCCATTTGGTGTAATTCCTGCATTACTGCTCATTTAAAATCATCGGCTATACAGATTCGTCATTTTCTTTTAAACGTTTGAGAGAATTGAAATCCGTTACAGTTTGGGTTCATATTGGGTGACCTGTAGAAGTATACAATGAAGTCCAGAATTCGACATATACCTATTAGTGTTTTTCAGCATTGGAATTTGAATTTCGCCATATATCATCTGACAGTACTGCCTTTCAACATTTGGTCTTAGTGATGTGAATTTAGTTTTAGCAGAAATAAACGCTTTGATGGCAAACACTTAGCCACAAAGAGTGGGAGAGATACAAGCGCTTTCTATCAAACCTTTGTTCATGTGGATTTTTGTGGATACATTTGAGTTTTCACTTCCAGACTTCAGTCCCAAAATCTAGTCTGCAATTTCCAGGGCCTTGGAGATGGTTTTGTTCAAGATAAGAAAAATTATGAAAGTGGAGTTGGTAGACTGGCATATGGTGATTGTTTAGGGATATCTCAATTACCTTTTTCGTGTGCCAGTAGACCTCACATTACATGCAATCAAAAAATTGTTTGAGTGATCAAGTTTGGATTCAACTTACTCGAAGACGTACCGCAGAAGCCTTAAAACTCCTACACTGGCTGCATCAAAGGGCAGGAAGGTGGAGGCTACTTGACAAGTAGTGACGTGGGTCAACCTGAAGACTTCACAGAATTGATTTGACCTCTTACAACGGGATTTTGAGTGAGTACGTGGTATATGGTATAGTTGTCTAATTTTACCTCTCTATCCCCCCTTTCTATAATATTTCTCGGTACCTTGCTGCCAGGGATGGCGAGGAACGTTTAAATTCCTAATCAAGAATTTGTAATCCTTGTTCATCTGTTGGCAGCGCCTGGGTCACCCCTTCCTTGAATACTTTTATGTTTTTTTTGCATTGCATGACTTTCGCTGGCTTTTTCTTTATTGATTTGCCTATATCAGGGGATAGAGTCCCATTGTAGACATGTAGCATATCCTGTCCTATCTGTAGAAGGTATAAATGGAAGAAATTTAGTAGGGTCTAACAGGCAATGGAATTTCACAGGTAGGAATACATTTTCTGAATCTTTTGGAATAATGGCACGACAAGAGGTACCCTATAGTAATTGGGTAAAAGTCATTAAAATTGAGTGTTATTGGCACCACCAAGGCAGGGACCTGTCATGGTGTGGTGATAGCTTTTCTTATCAAGGCAACTGCGTTTATTGTGGTGTTTGAACATGTGTAGCTGGCATGCAAAATGCATGACGGCAGTGTTGGGGAGTGAACATCAACATTTAATTATCTTGTGGACTTTTTCCTGGAGGAACAAGGAAAAATTAAGTATTTTGGTTACAGTTTCTTCCTTATGAGATAAATGTGCTGTTAATGATGCGATTCCATTTACATGTTTTAAAATGCGTAGGTATGCAGAGGTGTTGGTTTCCTCAGAAACCTCAATGAACCAACTGCTTGAGAAACTTCCTCAAAAGAAGCTGAATGGGGAGAAGTTGGATGTGCGACCGGCCAATCGGCAGAACCTATCTTTTTTCGAGGCATTAGCACGAAAGAGTAAGGCACTTGACATCACCCTATTAATGTATCCCACTGGTGGGTAACCTTTGGGTCTCCAGCTGTTTACTGGCTGAGGCTTGAGGGAACTACACCCCACAACAACCGGAGTCTCAAAGGTCAATTGTCTATGTGAGCAGGCACAATGCAGAACCTAATGTGTGATTTGTACTTACATTTGAAAACTTGATTGTTCAATTTAACTCTGATGTTAAAACATTGTAACAATCCTTATTATATAATGTGGATTATTCATGTTAATGCTATAAAGTATCTGTCTTCAGTATATTTGTATATTCGCCAAAGAAATGAAAATGTTTTAATACAACTGTGTTGTCTGTTTATTGGGCCTAAAAATTTATTTTGTCCCCAACAATATATAGATAGCTAAGATATTGTGCTCACAAAACAAAGTGGCAGTCTAGACACCATAACCACTATGTGTTGGCACAGGAACCCCTGGTTGACCAAACTCAAGGGCATGACACTTGGACTCTAATGGCACTATAACCACTACATTGGCATATAGAGCTTATGGTGCTTAGAGGGCCCTTGTAACTGCATATTAATTAAATAAATAGAATACCTATTAGTAAGTGTGCCCTCGTGTATTGTGAAAATCATCTTATATTTGCAAAAGTCAGTTTTGTATATTTTCAACAAGTAGTTAAAAGGTAAATTATTTTAAATTGCCAACAATAGGCAGAATATTTCATTATGTATTTTACTCTATTTACCCATGGTTCCATTGGTTTTTGTCTAGTAGCTGTTTGTTGGGGAGAAATAAGTTAAACAAAGCAGGTGGAATGGGTAGACATTGTAGAAATGCTGCTGTATGTGACCAACCGGGCACCTTGTTATTCTCGTCTGTAACAGGTCTCATGTTGTTGAGCAAGTACAGTGTAAAGCATCAAAGACAAGCTGGCTTATCCTCAATACACTGTCACATGTAGGACATTTTCACATCTGCCATCACATGTATGTAACCCCTAGAAACACGGTGCTTTTTTAATTACACTCTGAGAGATTTTTTATTTTATTTTTTACTGGTTTTGTATGTATACTTGAATGCATAGTACATTTTTACTGCCCCAGATATTGGTGGGATTGTCATCAATCCAGTAATAACAAAAGGTAAAACGCCCTTTGCTGGTTTCTGATGGGATCCTGGGCTAGGTGTTACTCAAATTGATGTCCATGAATAATGTGAGAAGTCAGTACACCAAAAATGACCACATTTTCAATCCCCTTTATTCAACTCCGTGGGCCATGAATAGACCTACTAGGGTAAGTGACGGTACACATTTTGTACTTTAACTGCCTAGATTTCGTAATTACATTAACCTTTCTTACACATTATTGATTTGTTATATTGAATAAAAGGTCACATATTGGCTATAACTTGGTTTGTTAAATTAAGACTCTATAGGTGGTGGGATTGATTGTGTGAGGGAATCTTTTACTCGGCCTTATAAACCCTTTTCTTATCTTTTCAGAAATCCCTCCGCGTGCTAACTCCAAGGGCTCTGTGGATTCCCTTGATGGCACTGCAGCCCCTCCTGAACCTGGCATACCCACACCACAAGCAGAGGCACCGAAAAGCATACTGCCATTCTATGCCCGCCCTGCATTCATGGACAATGCTTCCCGCATTCCTGTTATGACCCTTCAGCATCCCCCAATGTCTATTCCTCCTCCTTCATCTCCCAGCTTGGCTGCTGCATACCGGCCACCTCCAATTCCCCTAATGCAGTTTCCACACCTTATGCCCCCTCCTCCTAGGCTTCCTCCTCCTCTAGGCATGCCTCCCCCAAATACACTGCCGCCAGCACTTCATTTAAATCCCGCTTTCTTTCCCCCTCCTAACTCTGCCCTGGGCCCTCCTCCTGATCCTTACAAGATGCTGTCTAGTCCGTTCATGCACAGTCGGTGAGTAAAAAGGCCGTATTACAGGGGAGGTAAAAGGGGAATGTTAGATGGATGCCAGTCCATTTACAGTAAAATATGAAAATATATATATTAAACAAGTACACATATTGAGAAATGACATTGCAGCGTGGGTGGCCCATCTCCTTTGATACAGACATTGCAGCGCGGGTTGCCCATTTCCTTTGATACAGTCATTGCAGTATTGGTGGCCCATTTCCTTTGATACAGTCATTGCAGTGTTGGTGGCCCATTTCCTTTGATACAGTCATTGCAGTGTTGGTGGCCCATTTCGTTTGATACAGTCATGGCAGCGCGGGTGACTTATTTCCTTTGATACAGTCATTGCAGCGCGTGTGGCCCATTTCGTTTGATACAGTCATTGCAGCGTGGGTGACCCATTTTCTTTGATACAGTCATTGCAGCGTGGGTGACCCATTTTCTTATATACAGTCATTGCAGCGCGTGTGGCCCATTTCCTTTGATACAGTCATTGCAGCGCATGTGGCCTATTTCCTTTGATACAGTCATTGCAGCGTGTGTGGCCCATTTCCTTTGATACAGTCATTGCAGCGCAGGAGGCCCATTTCCTTTGATACAGTTATTGCAGCGCCGGAGGCCCATTTCCTTTGATACAGACATTGCAGCGCGGGAGGCCCATTTCCTTTGATACAGACATTGCAGCGCGGGAGGCCCATTTCCTTTGATACAGACATTGCAGCGCGGGAGGCCCATTTCCTTTGATAGTCATTGCAGCGCGGGAGGCCCATTTCCTTTGATAGTCATTGCAGCGCGGGGGGCCCATTTCCTTTGATAGTCATTGCAGCGCGGGAGGCCCATTTCCTTTGATAGTCATTGCAGCGCGGGAGGCCCATTTCCTTTGAAAGTCATTGCAGCGCGGGTTGCCAATTTCCTTGAATACAGTCATTGCAGCACAGGTTGCCCATTTCCTTTGATACAGTTATTGCAGCGCGGGTTGCCCATTTCCTTGAATACAGACATTGCAGCGCGGGTTGCCCATTTCCTTGAATACAGACATTGCAGCGCGGGTGGCCCATTTCCTACAGTCATTGCAGTGTTGGTGGCCCATTTCCTTTGATACAGTCATGTGTTTCCAGACAGTTAGACTTTTAGATGCTTCTTACTAGCTCTCTGACTGTGATTGGTTATGCTGTCTGTACATTCTTGCTTTGCATATCATAATGGATAATAAGTGCCTTTATCTTTTTAGGGACTTAAAGGGTCCAATTCCACATGTGAGTGAAGCAGAATTTGAAGAGTTAATGAACAGAAATCGAGCTATTTCTAGGAGTGCTCTATCTAATGCAGTCTGTGGAGCAACTTCAGGTAGTGCGGCTCTAAATGCTCTTCTTTGTACTGTAATGTTATCCATTCCTATTCAGTATCATTTTCTTACTTTTCTATCATAGTGCTCATTTCTAACTTCTGCCATCTTTTAATTTAGGTGACTACTCAAACGCCATAAAAACTCTTGAAACAGCCATTGCTGTAATTAAAGAGTCACGTGTGGCAAGTGATGACCGCTGTCGGGTGCTGCTGGCCTCTCTCAGAGACTGTCTCCATGGCATTCAAGACAAAGCCAATTCTATCAGGTACTACAAAGCAAATGGCAGGACAGAGAACTAGTTATTATTCTCTTGTATACATCTGCACTTTACTGTGTTAAAAGGTGAAATAAAACAGTAATTGACTTCCATAACAAAGTCACCGTCTCCATGCTCAGTGTTGATGGTGTCCTACATATATATACACACACAAAGCAAAACTCAGACATTTGTAGAGTTCACCTTGACAGTCTTTGTAGAAGTAATGGTATGTTCCTCTAAGCAGGAAGCGGCACAGGTCCAGAGATCGTTCACCCAGCCGATCCCGGGAAGGCAGCAGCCGACGTCACAGAGACAACCATGATGAGCGCTCAGAAGATTATTACCATGAGCGGCATCGAGACAAGGACCGACATCGCTGAGACAGGTGATGATGGGTAATTGAATGTTGAGACAAGGTCTGCTCACTGGTATGTGAGAGAATATAGTTGGCACTATGGAAAGAGTAGTCAGGGGACGACATGAGTTCTAGAGAGGTTTTTGAACTACAGTACGTACATTGGTAAAGATGTTTTGTTTTTTAATTGGTGTCTCTTCTTTGCAGGTCTACAGGATGCACCATAGATGCTTTTTTTTTTTTACATTTTATTTTATTATTCAATGGACTAATGTCATTGTGACCTAGAAAATAATACCCAGACCCCCCAGTTGAATGAAGACTCCCCTTCCTTTATCTTTGACCACTCTGATTTTACTGCATTTCATGCTGGGACCAATCTGTCTCCTCCATAAAGCACAGAGCTCTCATTAGCATCTCATCCAACAGCTTCTCCTGAAAAGACAAACACTTGCCATTCTGCAAACCAGGACCTTGCCTTTGCCCCCCACTTTGGATTTGTTTAAACACAGTTTGGATCTGTGTTTTCTTTGTTACATGTATTTCTCTCTTTCTGCCTATTTGTTTTCTTCTTTGTGTCTTGGAGATCCATGTGAAAAGAGAAACGGCTTCCACGCTTCAATGTCCCTATTCTTCATGTCATCGTTATGTTGGTCTGAAATGTATTCTGTCCAGGTTTGCAAAGATACATTGAGTATCTAAAGCTGAGTGCATGGTGGACAAACTACTGAGCCCGTTAAAGAAAGAGAGCTATCTACACATTCACATTCTTATTTGGATAAAGGATAATGAGATGGAGGGGGTGGCGTAAGTTGAGGTTCCAGCTTGTGCAATGGCCTGCATTTGAGAGGGGTGGGATGGGTAATGCATACAAATTAGTTTTTTTATTTTGGTTTGTTTTTGTTTTTTAAAGCTGTATCAAGATTTTTAGTTGTGCATATATGAAGGGGCGTTGTACTAGCTTGAGGGAAACACATGCATATCCTCTGCCCCCCCCCCATCCAGCGGGGAGTCACCACCACCAATTGCTCTTGTTCATTCTCCCTGTCTGGAAATTGTGAAATAAATTGATAAGTTGTCAATCTTTTATGTGAGTTTTCTGCTTTTTGTTTTTTAGGAAGTAGCTGGGGCTTCCATAATTCTTAAAGGAATACTCCAAGTCCGCATTTTTATAAAGTATCTAGTTTGCACCTTCCTGGTTGTCACTCAGCTGCGAGTATGCACTTCCTATGCACCATACAAAGACAGAATAGAGCTATGCATTACATTGAATGCTTCTCTGTGATCATTCTATTGGCCCAGAGATCATTAGTACTAATAATCTCTTGTCTGGTGGCCATATAACTAGGGGGAGGGGTGAACTACGTTTTTATTTATTTAAATATATATATATATATATACACACACACACCCCACTGCCGTTACAAATAAAGGTTTATTTTTCCCAAAACAAATTTGTAGTTCCTGGAGAATAGGTGCCCTGGCCGGTCTCTGTTCGTGAGATTCCTTTGCGAAAACCATACAAGGGAATTCACAATACGAATGTTCTCCCTGCTCGTTACTTTATATCTTCCGAATGCCGTTCGTGTAGGTGGTCGGGAACCGGAACGGCCAGCGGTCGACAGTTTTACCGGAGTTTGCACAAGTGCCAAGCCGAAATTAGTTCCAGGTACACGACGACCAAGTACCGCTGCCCTCATTTGGGAGACAAGATGGCCACCATTCTCTCAGCCACGTGTTCGGTTATACGAAATGGCGGCCACACTGGGGAAGCACTCATTAATTGTTTCCCTTGCGGTTTCGCACTTAAGTGGTTAATGTTCTAAGAGACAAATGGATTCCGTTCGTATGAAGTCTCCCGAACGGCCAAAGAAGAACCACACAAAGTAACTGGCAAAACACACACAATAACAGGGGGGAAAGATACAGACAGCCAATAAAGGGAATTAAAGGTAACTTGCAAATGTCCATTCCGCTGCAAACTGCTTGGATTCATAGCCTATACATAGAAAATAAAACATGATAAAAACACAATCTAATAAAATGCAAATCTCTATATATGCAATCTTGGTGCAACACAATAAAATCTAAACCGTATCAATACAATATAACAAAATGGCTGAGCATCACATCTACTGCAACTGCCTTCAATCTGCAGCTTAGCTTGTCCTCATTAAAGGAGATTGATGAAGGGCTTACCCAATCTATTCAAAATGTTTGATGTTTCATAAAGCGAAGGAATCCCCAATTCTTCATTACTGAACCATTGCGGCTTCTGTGACACACAAATAATACACAAAATGACAGACAACATAATCAGGAGCTACAGAATGCTTACAATTTTCATTGGGCTGTCTTGATGAATAAATGTCTTATAAGGAAAAGAAAAACGTGTGGCTTGATCCAAAAAATAATGTGATGACCCCTTCCTAATTCCTGCCCTATTCACCCCTTGACATCCATGCTTACTTACAGACTGCCAGGTGTAGCTTAGAGAGCCTCTAAGGGGGCACCAATACAGGGATTGCCTCCACAAAATGACAAAACAGAGCACAAATTTGTTAAATATGATCTTTATTCAGACATCAAATAAGTGAACAGGACACAGCATGAAGATACAGTAAACATACCAGGGATTAATATTTGTGAGTAATTTAAATCTAAGCGGTAGTACTGAAGAATAAAGTGATTTGCAGTATAGCTGCTTAATTCCATCAGTCTCTCTAAATAATTGAAATATCACGAGGACTCTCTTTAAATCTATCCTGTTACACTACAGATGCAGAGCCAAATGTATATAGTAATAGAAGGAGCAAGTGTCAGAGGGAAAACGAAACCGTAAAAAACACAAATGAAACAAAATAGCTGCCAAATCCACTCTGCCAATAGGCGGAAACAAAGTTATACATTATTACAAATAACTAATCCCTACTTGATAATCGTATGAGATATTAAGAATATGACCATTCCCCTCTAAAATGTAGAAATGTGCCTTAAAGAACCAATATAGTGCCAGGAAAACAAACTTGTTTTCCTGGTACTATATAGTCCTTAGGTTTCCCCCCTCCCGCTGGGCTGAAGGGGTTAAAACCCCTTCAGCCACTTACCTTAATCCAGCGCTGGTGACCTCTCCTACCCCTCCGACGTCAGCTCCCGAGTGGAGCCGAATGCGCATGCGTGGTCAGAGCCGCGCGTGCGCATTCAAACCGCCCACAGGAAAGCATTACTTAATGCTTTTCTATGGATGTTCTGCATGCTCAATGCGCTTTTCGCATTGAATGTTGCGGAAGCGCCTCTAGCGGCTGTCATGCAGACAGCCACTAGAGGCTGGATTAACCCTGCAATATAAACATAGCAGTTTCTCTGAAACTGCTATGTTTGCATCTGAAGGGTTAAAACCTGGGGTACCTGGCACCCAGACCACTTCATTGAGCTGAAGTGGTCTGGGTAACTAGTGGTCCTTTAATAGAGCACCTACTGAGACTCCAAACTGTTTGGTAAGGTGTAGCATCATGTCAGGTGTAAAGCTGATGTAAGAATACTTCATAAATTCACCAAAAAAGGTGTCTACTGTATCGATGTGTATGATACAGGACCGTAGCATGAGCCCACATTGGGCTGGCAATTTACTGCATCATGGCTGTAGGGGTAAACACATCACTGAGTGAAAAGTTATATTCTTTTAGAGGCATCTGCATCCAAACGTTACCCGTCTTGGAACATAAAGTGTTTTAAGGTTTAACTTGATGGACTTTAGTCATTTTTTTTTTTTATATTGGAACATGTAATACAATCCAAGCGATAATAATGTAGTAGAACAATGACTCATACTTGCGTTAAATATATAACAGAATTACAGTATACGTTTCACAGCTCAAGTGGTAAACTATCTTAACAGGTGTCTCGTCTAACTGAAGTGGGGAAGTAGCGATCTTAAGCACCTTTAATAAAGAGGTTTGAGAAGTCAAAACTATTAAAAACATTCAATGGTTTGGTTACATTGAAGGGAACCGTTTAAGATAAGACACAAAGGTGATTGACATAATCTCACATTGTATTTTTAAGACCGGAGCTTTGATTATGTTTGGTGTTAACATTTGACCATGCAACAGTGATGGGTGTTATAGTTTAATGTTTGGTCATTAGTCGCAGTGTAATGCCAATAGTGTATTGCCTAGGCTGAGTGTTTGCGTAATAGCGCTTTGTCTTGTTTTGCAGTGGGTTAAGGAAAAGGTTTGTGCCTGTTAACGGGATTACGACCACTGTATTGTGAAGACAAGCCGTATCCTTAACATATGTTCAAAGGTGGGGTAATAGAGCATTGTCATGTAAGCAACGGGTAATAACATGCCGTGTCTTTAGCGGCTAACATTGTTACACTCTTAAGATGAGTTGTATACTGTGTATTGTCGGGTACAGGCGGCAAAAATCCAGTTTTAAAGTCAAAATGAGATGTAACACATAGTACAATCTATATATGTACTGTAGATAATGTTAATAAACTGTTCGATTTTTAAGACATGACAGGTTTTATATTTTTCAGTTTTAACGCTAATGAAAAGGGATTGCCTAATAGAAATAAAAGGTACAATAGGTGGACTCGAATAATCTTCCCACCAACTTCAAGATACCAGTAAGAGAGGCACACGATATCAAAGCAAAAACAACTGCACCCTGAACCAAGTAGACTCCAAGCAACGGGGCAATTCACTCTCTGGTAAGAATCCTGTGGATCCCTCTAGCTAAGGTAGATACAGTTTCTAGATTATTATTATTATTGGCATTTCTGTAGCACCGAGGGTTAACACGAGATGAGAGATGAAATGCTGACAGGACCAAGAAGAATGGAGAGGGGTATAACCTTCAAATAATGTGACAATTGATAACATAAAGGTGAGGCTGCTCTACAAAAATGGATGAGCAATCAGAATTTGTCCTGTTGGCAATGGAGAACATAAAACCTTCTGGAGAAAAAGTATCCACATCCAAAGCTTGAATCTCAGAAACCTGGCAAAACTAAAAGGATGAGTGCAAACTTGGCAGACAATTGTCTCAGACAGGCTTCCCCAAACTCTGGCCTCCAGATGTTGTTGAACTACAACTCCCATGATTCTCAGCCTATCTATTTCACTCATAGAATCATGAGTTGTAGTTCAGCAACATCTGGAGGGCCGGAGTTTGAGGAAGCCTGGTCTAAAGGAAAGATTGACATTTTCCTTTCAATCCCGCAATAGCTGATGGATTGCCGTCACATCCTACATTTGTGAATACCTGGGCAAAGGACATAAAAGAGGGTTTATACATACCGAAACTCTCTGCAACAGAACATGGGCTTCTGAAATGGCATAGCGGAATAGATTATCTGTACAGTAGGACTTAAAACAAACTGACTGGGTAGGAGGTTCAAAATCGAAACTACAGGGATAGTAAAGGGATCAAGGTCCCTAGCAATGCACCAGTGACACCAGTTGGTCCATGTACTGCGTGTCAGGAACCCAGAACAGGTTTCTAGTGACCTGCAATCATCCTGAGACGTTCTAAGAATTCCCAGAAACTGAACAAGTCTCCAATGGAAGCCTCTCCTGGAGGATGAAAGTTGAGGACTACACTGAAGGTCCAGGACCAGGATTGCAAATATTGGAAGTAACATAGGAACCCTGCAGGACAGATTCAGTAAGTTAGAATCATGGTTGATCCAGCCACTAGGGAGTCAGAAGAATAATCAACACCTGAAGGGACCTCACTCAATACAGCACCCTGTCATTCATGGAGCCACATCTACAGCTATTCTTGCAGAAAGGTGTCCACTGCTGTGCATTCCAGACCTGGCAGCCAGCTGATGGTAAGTTATGCCAGCTGATGGTATTAGCAGTAGAAAGAGGGAAGTGCTCATGCCAATGTACAGAACACTGGTGAGACCTCACTTGGAGTATTGTACGCAGTACTGGAGACCGTATCTTCAGAAGGATATTGATACCTTAGAGAGAGTTCAGAGAAGGGCTACTAAACTGGTTCATGGATTGCGGATAAAACTTACCAGGAAAGGTTAAAGGATCTTAACATGTATAGCTTGGAGGAAAGACGAGACAGGGGGGATATGATAGAAACATTTAAATACATAAAGGGAATCAACACAGTAAAGGAGGAGACTATATGTAAAAGAAGAAAAACTACCACAACAAGAGGACATAGTCTTAAATTAGAGGGACAAAGGTTTAAAAATATCAGGAAGTATTACTTTACCGAGAGGGTAGCCTTCCAGCTGAAGTGGTAGAAGTTAACACAGTAAAGGAGTTTAGGCATAAGGCTATCCTAACTATAAGATAAGGCCAGGGACTAATGAAAGTATTTAGAAAATTGGGCAGACTAGATGGGCCAAATGGTTTTTATCTGCCGTCACAATCTATGTTTCTATATTACTGGAGAACCAGATACGACATGCCCGTAAGACATGTCCGTAATATCACTGGAGAGCCAGATACGACATGCCCGTAATATCACTGGAGAGCCAGGTAAGACATGACCGTAATATCACTGGAGAGCCAGATACGACATGCCCGTAATATCACTGGAGAGTTCCAAGGAGACTTGCCCAGAATTCAAAGTAAATTCAAAATGCTTTTCATATGTAAATTTAAAATTGCCAATCTGAAAACAGGTTTGACTTGGAAATGATTTCAAATTCAGCTATTTTAGAGTAAATGTAGAATTTCACTTTGAATCCCCAACAATTGTTGCTTTAGTGAACAAATCTGACAGCCTCAATGAATCTTTAAAGCCCAGTCAGCTTTTTTAGGCTGAGCTGCTGTCCACGCTGTTCTGGATTATCACTAGTGTGAACTGATTGGAATCCAAAGTTCATTTTTAAATTTCATTAACTGAAAATGTAGCTAACATTTCCATTTTGGGCTAAGATTTAAATCCTGTTTCAATCCTTAGTAATTCAGACGTGAATGAATGTTTCAATATTCTGCAGTGCCATTCACAAACAGCAGGTGGCAGCAACCTTCCTTGTCAGCTGTTGCTTGGAAACCAATAAACTTTGTTTAAAGAAACAAGAAGCTACTGAGCTACAAAGTGTCAGCATGAAGGGTAATGCTAAACGAGTCCGCATGCCAAGGAAAATCAAAGTGAGGCCGGCACCCACTGAAACGCTGAGAGCTGCAGAAGCTGGTGGTGAGTGATTCTTGGTTATTGCTGCTCTCATTGGAACTTAAAGGAACACTCCAGTCACAGCAATACAAACAGGCATTACTGATACTATAGTGCAGGGTTCTCGTGGAACCCTTTGACATCGTGTACCAACACCGTGGAACCTCCTGAACATTTCTTTGCATGGTAGCACAAACCTTTTAATTAATAGAGTGTAAGGGTTTCTTTTTTCGCAAATTTCTACAGATGGTTAACAGATTGTAGTACTCCGGAGCAGGTGTGTTTCTGTCTGTAGAGTTGGTGTTGGCAGTGACGTACATATAGGGGTCGCAGGGGCCGCAGCTTCGACCGGGCCGACGCTCCAGGGGGCCCGACCAGGTACCAGTCACCATGTTTTGCGGCCCCGGCCCGCCAGCCAAACCGCCGAGGCCGCCGTTCAAGGGGTCCATCGGGTTCCCCATGTATTTTTGCCTGTCTGTTTGTATGTCTGTGTCTTTGTATGTATGTGTGTCTTGTGTGTGTGTTTCGGCCTGTATGTATGTGTGTCTCGTGTGTGCCTGTCTATGTCTGTATGAATCTGTCTGTCTGTATGTGTCCATGCGTGTGTGTCTGTGTATGTGTACATACACTGGCACATATACACAGACACATATACTGACACACAGATATAAACTGGCACAAAGATATACACACAAACTCAAATACACACACACACACTCATATACTGGCACACAGATACACACTGGCACAAAGATATACACACACTCAAATACACACATATGCACACTGTAGCGGAATGAACCTTTGGACATTACATTATTTTCCTTCTATGGGCTGTCCGTATCTTCCCCTCCCCCCCTGTTATTTCGTATGTTTTTACTTATACTGCATGTGTGCGACAGATCACCCTGTCCCTGGATTATCCAGCTCTTCACCGTGTTCGCATGGTTGTTCGGTAAATTGTATTCAACACCGCTGGGACTTCCACCTCCGGTTTTGTTCGGCAGATTTTATACAAACAGAGTAGCGTTCGGGGGAGCATACTCCCGAACAACATATGTGGGATGAGCATACACACGAACAGTTCATTCTTTTTTTTTTTGTATGTTTTACACCCCTGAAAGAGACCAACCGCACAGCCTGATTTCATGGAACCCTTTTGGGCAAACGCTCAGATCCAGGCAATCTGGGGGATATAAGACTTGCCAACTATATGTTTTAGGGTGCTATTACTACATATGTCCTGGACCTGAGAGTAATATAATCATGTTGTGTATTTTATCTCAGTGTACTCTCAGGTCCAGTGGGGAATGCCCCTGGAATGGGTATCAGGAAGCCCTTTGCATGGGGATTGACATAAAACCAGTTATACCCCCAGAGCGAAGTGTCGTCCAGTTGCTGAGGAGGATGTGTGAGATTCCTGGATTACTCTACTGTGTTTGGCTGTCCCCTTGGAGTACTTTACTTGTCCCAGAGTATATTTTGGAGTAACCAGCGGAGGAGAGTCCCTGCTAGGACTAGTGGACACACACACACACACACACACACCCACCACTTATATTACCTTTACCCTGCAAGAGGATTACTTGCTTGGAGTGCTGCATGCTACTGGCTGAGGCTGGTGTGCTGCTCACGCTCTCCGTCCCACTCGGCGCTTTCTGTGTGGAAGGAAGTGACACAGTCAGTTCCTCCCAGCATCCCACACTACAGGGGCTTAGTCGTAGTCTTAAACAGCCACTGTTACTATTACTGATACTATTGTATATAGTTACTGATACTATAGTCTATTACTGATACTGTAGTGTACAGGGCCGGTGCAAGGATTTTTGCCGCCCTAGGCAAAAGAAAGATTTGCCGCCCCCCCCCCCCCCGGGACATCGCAATGCCCCACCCATATGATCTGCCATATGAACTAGTGCCAGTGTGCACACAGTGTGTGTTTACATTAAAAAGCCTGCAGGGAAAAACTATGGACACCAGAACAACTTTATTAAGCTGCAGTGGTTCTGGGGACTATAGTGTCCATTTAATGTGAGGTAAATTAGAGATTTGTGTCACTAATAATATACTAGATTGCCTACTTACAATCAGATGAGGATGGTGATGGGCTCTGGCTGCAGTCTGGCTCCACTGGTCTAGAACAGGATCTCTGGAGGCTGTTTGCAACTGTGGTCACAAAATTCAATGTTCTGGGAGAACGGGAAGCAGCTCCATTTTTTGGGGCCTCTTACATAGCTCAAGGTCTGGGCCCCAGGGCCTGACGGTGAGTATGCCCATAAAGCCCACCCATAAGTCCACCTACATGTTCCACCCATGAGTTCGCTCACAGGGAGTAGAGTGTGTAGGGGATGTGTTATGTGTTACTGTAGAGGATCTAATGTCTGTGCTTACCGAATGTAGTGTATAGGGATACCAGTTTGTGTAGGTGATGCAGTGTGTTTGTGTGTAGTGGAAGCAGTGTGTTTTTGTGTAAGGGATAGAAAGCAGTGAGTGTTTGTGTATAAGGGATGTATTGTGTGTTTCTTGTTGTGTGTAAGGGATGCATTGTGTGAATCTGTGTTTGTATGCATAAGGGATGCAAAGTGTGTTTCTGTGTATGTAAGGGATGCAGTGTGTGTCTGTAAGGGGTGCGTTGAGTGTGTGTAAGAGATGCATTGTGTTTCTGTGTGTGTAAGAGAAGCAGTGTGTGTTTGCATGTGTGTGTAAGGGATGCATTGTGTATTTCTGTGTATATGTGCAAAGGATGCATTGTCTTTATGTG
>OW240923.1:119836080-119847004 GCA_933207985.1 Pelobates cultripes | reverse complement strand
TAGTTACTGATACTATAGTCTATTACTGATACTATTGTATATAGTTACTGATACTGCAGTGTATTACTGATACTATCGTCTATTACTGATAGTATATTGTATTATTACTGCTACTATTACTGATACTATAGTTCATTATTGATACTACACCCTGTTCCAAATTATTATGCAAATGATATTTTTCTCATTTACCTAAATAATTGATGTAAATAACAGTCAGCACAATTCTCATGTTTTCAACTATTAAGAGAACAATTCAAATTTTATTGAACAAACCTCCTAATGATAACAGTATTTTTTTTAAACATAAAAAACTTACAATGCACTGTTCCAAATTATTACGCACAGTAAGTTTCAAAACACTTTATAGGTTGTAAAGAACTGAAAATTGTCATTTGTTGTGTTTGCAGCATATTTACTGAAATCGAAAGCTATTTCAATCAAACTTATAACAACATTTTAACTTTTTAAACATTTTAACAGATCACGTTGCAGTTTAACATACGACCCCTTATTTGATAGCAGATTCACAAGTCTTGCATTCATTGAACTTGTGAGTTTTTGGACAGTTTTTGCTTGAATTTGTTTGCAAGATGTCAGAATAGCCTCCCAGAGCTGCTGTGTGGATGTAAACTGCCTCACACCCTCATAGATCTTTTGCTTGAGGATGCTCCAAAGGTTCTCAATAGGATTGAGGTCAGGGGAGGATGGAGGCCACACCATGACTTTCTCTCCTTTTATCCCCATAGCAGCCATTGATGCAGTGGTATTCTTTGCAGCATGAGATGGTACATTGTCATGCATGAAGATGATTTTATTACGGAAAGCATTGTTCTTCCTTCTGTACCAGGGAAGAAAGTGGTCAGTCAGAAACTCCACATACTTTGCAGAGGTCATCTTTACACCTTCGGGGACCCTAAAGGGGCCGACCAGCTCTCTTCCCATGATTCTGGCCCAAAACATAGCTCCACCACCGCCTTGCTGACTTCGCAGCCTTGTTGGAACAGGGTGGCCGTCCACCAACCATCCACTACTCCGTCCATCTGGGCCATCCAGGCTTGCACGGCATTCATTAGTGAACAGGACTGTTTCTGCGCAATGCAGCCGTTTCTGCTTGTGAGCATTGGTTAGTGGTGGCCGAATAGAAGGTTTATGCACAGTTGCAAGACTCTGGAGGACTCTACACCTTGATGTCCGTGGGACTCCAGAGGCACCAGCAGCTTCAAATATCCGTTTGCTGCTATGTAATGGTATTTTAGCAGCTGCCCTCTTGATCCGATGCATGGATCTGGCAGAAATCTTCCTCAATGCGCCTTTATCTGCACAAACCCGTCTGTGCTCTGAATCAGCCACAAATCTCTTAATAGTGCGATGATCACACTTAAGTTCTTTTCGGCAGCAGAGAGATCCTTTTTCTTCCCAATATTGCATGAAAATGGTGCTCTGCTTAAAAATGTGGAACACCCTCCTTTAGTAGTTTTTCCTTAAATTGGGCTCACCTGGCAATCACAGGTGTCCGAGATTGTTTTCAGTGATCAAAAGAGCCCTGAGACACAATGCCATCCATGAGTTAAACTGAAAAACAAACTATTTAATCTTTGTGACACTTAAATGGAGACCCTGTAGAGCTGTTTCAATGAGCCAAGTAGCTACTAAAGTGAATCCTCTGATGGTAGTAGATCTCTAGCATAGTTCAATGCCTGAGAAGGCGAAGGATAGACATTAAGATCTGATTGTGATTTCTGAACCAGGTGGTAACAGACTTTGTGTACTTATTGTAATTATTGATAATGTGCAGCCGTGGACACCTCGTTATAACATTTTCCTGGTTACATTATTACTGGGGCTGTTTACTGAAATGTGAATTGTATTATTTAAAGTGAATTTCTAATTATTGGCTGAAATAGTTGGAAACATCGCTTGTTTTAATTTTTACTATTTATCTTTATTGATCTACAATGTGAAATTCACTTTGAATTACCAACAATTCACACCGTAGTGAGTAATCCTGCAGTTCTCCTATATCTCTTCCACATATTTCCATTTTTTTAGCAGTTACCTGGTAACTATTTAATATGAATTAACCTTCATTAGTCTTCAGACTGTAACAAGATGCTTCTCATTACAGCTGCCACATTACAGGTTCACAACAGCCGAGACAAACCTTCATCAGCACCAGTTGTACGTTCCTTGTCACCCAACATCCTGCAAGATACAGATGGTGAGTAAGACATCTGCAGAACAATTCAAACAGCCCCTCCGCCATAATAACACAAACAAACAAACTTGCAGATAACACAAAAATACAAACAAATCAAACTTGCAGATAGGTTTCTTGCTCTACATCTCTACATCAACTTAACTGGGCATCGCAGCCAGCTCAGTGAACACGGCGAGATTTAAATATCAGGCAGAGAAGTGTTAGGCATCCTTATAACTGAAATAAAAAGTAAAATGTTGGAAATGTGGGAAGAAATCAAATGCTGGAGATAGTGTATGAATGATGTGATCGAATGTTGGAGATAGTGTATGAATGATGTGATCGAATGCTGGAGATAGTGTATTAATGTTGTGATCGAATGCTGGAGATAGTGTATGAAAGTTGGAGATAGTGAATGAATGATGTGATCGAATGCTGGAGATAGTGTATGAATGTTGTGATCGAATGCTGGAGATAGTGTATGAATGATGTGATCGAATGCTGGAGATAGTGTATTAATGTTGTGATCGAATGCTGGAGATAGTGTATGAAAGTTGGAGATAGTGAATGAATGATGTGATCGAATGCTGGAGATAGTGTATGAATGTTGTGATCGAATGCTGGAGATAGTGTATGAATGATGTGATCGAATGCTGGAGATAGTGTATGAATGATGTGATCGAATGCTGGAGATAGTGTATGAATGATGTGATCGAATGCTGGAGATAGTGTATGAATGATGTGATCGAATGCTGGAGATAGTGTATGAATGATGTGATCGAATGCTGGAGATAGTGTATGAATGATGTGATCGAATGCTGGAGATAGTGTATGAATGATGTGATCGAATGCTGGAGATAGTGTATGAATGATGTGATCGAATGCTGGAGATAGTGTATGAATGATGTGATCGAATGCTGGAGATAGTGTATGAATGATGTGATCGAATGCTGGAGATAGTGTATGAATGATGTGATCGAATGCTGGAGATAGTGTATGAATGATGTGATCGAATGCTGGAGATAGTGTATGAAAGTTGGAGATAGTGTATGAATGATGTGATTGAATGTTGGCGATAGTGTATGAATGTTGGAGATAGTGTATGAATGTTGGAGATAGTGTATGAATGTTGTGATCGAATGCTGGAGATAGTGTATGAATGATGTGATTGAATGTTGGCGATAGTGTATGAATGTTGGAGATAGTGTATGAATGTTGTGATTGAATGTTGGAGATAGTGTATGAATGTTGTGATTGAATGTTGGAGATAGTGTATGAATGTTGTGATTGAATGTTGGAGATAGTGTATGAATTTTGTGATTGAATGTTGGAGATAGTGTATGAATGTTGTGATTGAATGTTGGAGATAGTGTATGAATGATGTGATGAATGCTGGAGATAGTGTATGAATGATGTGATCGAATGCTGGAGATAGTGTATGAATGATGTGATCAAATGCTGGAAATAGTGTATGAATGTTGGATATGGTGTATGAATGATGTGATCGAATGCTGGAAATAGTGTATGAATGTTGGATATGGTGTATGAATGATGTGATTGAATGCTGGAGATAGTGTATGAATGTTGGATATGGTGTATGAATGATGTGATCGAATGCTGGAAATAGTGTATGAATGTTGGATATGGTGTATGAATGATGTGATCGAATGCTGGAGATAGTGTATGAATGTTGGATATGGTGTATGAATGATGTGATTGAATGCTGGAGATAGTGTATGAATGTTGGATATGGTGTATGAATGATGTGATTGAATGCTCTGTGCAGGGTACGAATGGTGAATGCTGAGTGTGACTGCCGGCAAGGTGTGATTGTTGTAGTTAGGTTATGAATGGTTTGGGTTAGATGTGGTAGGGTGTGAATATATATCAGCATTTGCACTCCAGCTAAAGGACGATCTAGCTGGAAATATGGACACAACAAAAACTTTCCTAGTTCCATGGTTGGCAACCTTGTTAGAGAATTGCCTACAGGCACCTGGCTACTGGCAAATCCAGCCTGACAGTCAGCACAGAGTTACCACTGTATGCTTGGCACAGACAGAGCCTTCCATAGACAGAGCCTTCCCTTCCCCCATTTATTTAGAATATCAGTTTCAGAATATACAGGGAGTGCAGAATTATTAGGCAAGTTGTATTTTTGAGGATTAATTTTATTATTGAACAACAACCATGTTCTCAATGAACCCAAAAAACTCATTAATATCAAAGCTGAATATTTTTGGAAGTAGTTTTTAGTTTGTTTTTAGTTATAGCTATGTTAGGGGGATATCTGTGTGTGCAGGTGACTATTACTGTGCATAATTATTAGGCAACTTAACAAAAAACAAATATATACCCATTTCAATTATTTATTATTACCAGTGAAACCAATATAACATCTCAACATTCACAAATATACATTTCTGACATTCAAAAACAAAACAAATCAGTGACCAATATAGCCACCTTTCTTTGCAAGGACACTCAAAAGCCTGCCATCCATGGATTCTGTCAGTGTTTTGATCTGTTCACCATCAACATTGCGTGCAGCAGCAACCACAGCCTCCCAGACACTGTTCAGAGAGGTGTACTGTTTTCCATCCTTGTAAATCTCACATTTGATGATGGACCACAGGTTCTCAATGGGGTTCAGATCAGGTGAACTAGGAGGCCATGTCATTAGATTTTCTTCTTTTATACCCTTTCTTGCCAGCCACGCTGTGGAGTACTTGGACGCGTGTGATGGAGCATTGTCCTACATGAAAATCATGTTTTTCTTGAAGGATGCAGACTTTTTCCTGTACCACTGCTTGAAGAAGGTGTCTTCCAGGAACTGGCAGTAGGACTGGGAGTTGAGCTTGACTCCATCCTCAACCCGAAAAGGCCCCACAAGCTCATCTTTGATGATACCAGCCCAAACCACTCCAGTGATGTTGCAGCTCTGAAATATGGCCAAACTGGTGGCAAGTGGCATCGTGGCAGCTGCACGCTTGACTTTTCTCAGTTCATGGGCAGTTATTTTGCGCCTTGGTTTTTCCACACGCTTCTTGCTACCCTGTTGACTATTTTGAATGAAACGCTTGATTGTTCGATGATCACGCTTCAGAAGCTTTGCAATTTTAAGAGTGCTGCATCCCTCTGCAAGATATCTCACTATTTTTGACTTTTCTGAGCCTGTCAAGTCCTTCTTTTGACCCATTTTGCCAAAGGAAAGGAAGTTGCCTAATAATTATGCACACCTGATATAGGGTGTTGATGTCATTAGACCACACCCCTTCTCATTACAGAGATGCACATCACCTAATATGCTTAATTGGTAGTAGGCTTCGAGCCTATACAGCTTGGAGTAAGACAACATGCATAAAGAGGATGATGTGGTCAAAATACTCATTTGCCTAATAATTCTGCACTCCCTGTATAGGCCTAAGACCAAAATGATCGACTTTTTACGTTAAGGAATCTTTCTATGAAATGCTATTTAATTTGCTACAGAACTAGCACTATTTTGTTGTTCTGTGTCACACTTTTGTACACTTATGTCTTCACAACTCTTTGTCTTATGTATTTTCTCGTTCTCTCAGAGGGTGAGTGTCGTGGAGAAGATTCCGCAGAGGAGGTATGTTACATTTAGCTCTGTGACTGTCTCTGTGAAAACACATTTTACCAAGGAAAGCTTCATATGTTGTTGAATTACACCTCCCGTAATCCTCCCATAATCCTCAATAAGAATTTGCTTCTGGATTGGCCAAGGATTGTTGAAATTGTATTTCAGAAGACAATGAGATACCTGTAGGCTGCAGCTTCCATGCACAGTAATACTCCAGATGTGTCACATTTCGTTTCAGGGTCCACAGATGTTCGAGGAGCTGTGTGAGCGGATGTTATCTGCACTGGGCCTTGTACAGACTAGTTTATCAGAGGTGAGCCATGAGAAGGCACCTGGTTACAATGCCGTCACATGATATATGTAAGGTCCTCCATAATGGAGGGTTGAGAATTTATTGTTCTATGTCTTCCACAGGTCTTAGATGTGAAGGATGAGTTGGTTTCGCAGAATGTGCCAAGTTCTATACAAGCTCAGATTTCTCTGTCTACTTCCAAGCTTTTTAGAAGGTAAGTCAAAGTAACTCCTTATCTGGACAACCTTGTGTTGCCAAAAAGGAACCTGCATTTATTGATGTCTCCTCACACTTGCTTACACGACTGCTGATGACTCCACATAATCATTCATAGAATCTTCTTCTCTTCCTCCCCAGTATGTTGGACTTACAAGTCCCGAGCACCGAGCTTGTACGGTTGGTCCGTTTATATGGTCCTCAATGGGAACAAAAACGTCAAATCTTGAACCAGCTTCAAGGAGAACACGAGAGGTGAAAGAGGGAAAATAAAAATGAAACCTGGGTGTCTTTTTACTAAATCATTAATTGTAGCTAATAAGTAATGTATCTATAGATCTAACCAGTGATTGACAGAGAATACTGAGATGTTTTGTTTATAAACAAATTAAAAATTAAGTAACTAATATAGATCACTATTTACACAATTGGCATAATTAATAGTGTCAGCAGCACAAGTTGTGGTGCCATTATTGCACATGATGACCTCATACATTCAAATAATTATGCTAAATATTATTTGCTATGATTAATGGAATATTTAAATATTCAAATATTCAAATTATGCAGCATTGCTCCCAACTCAGTCCTTAAAGACCGTAAATAATGTTAGATTTCTATGGGATGGAAACAGTGTAGCAAACTTGCCCCTTTAATGGAGTTTGCCATGTATTCTTGGAGGTGGCTGCTGGCCCGCCTCCTACCCAGTGATTATGGTCCCGGGAAGATGTGGCCCTTTAAGTACAATATTTGGGCATATTGGATTTGTATGGTGCTGCTAGCCCTTTAAGAACCATTTTGGGGCATGGTGAAAATTTGGGACAATGCCCCTTTAAATTTGTGTCCCCAGACCTATTTGGGACAAGGCCCATTTAAAACTGTGTCCCCAGACTTGTTTGGGACACTGCCCCTTTAAGATGGTGTCCCCAATGTCCCCAGACTTTGGAAATAACATTTAAATGGCTTTTTCCCTTATGGTTCGGTAATTGGGGCTTACCGAGCTATTCACTGCACAGGCGGACCACCCAGAGCTGGAAGTGTGCAGGCAATTTACCTCCCCGGCTGGGAGCCTGCTGTAGGTAAATTGCCGAACGCTGGGGGGCCGCCATTCGACAAACGAACACGTGGCGGCGGACATCTTTTTTTTATTCAATGCGGTCAGCAGTGTGTAGACAAATTCATGGAACTGAAATCGTCTACACAGTTCCGCGAACACCGCTGAGCCCTACCTTCTCCCACAATGATTTTGCAGCCGCAGAGACTAAGTCCCATTCGGCGATGGGACTTAGTCGTTTTTTTCAGCCTGAAATAGATCGACCGCACAGCCCAAATCTATGGAACTGTTTTGGGCATGAAAATGTGCTTGCAGTCAGTCAAAAAGGGACCTCCAGCTAACTTTTTAACTCCTGGATGGAATTGGCTGATTTTTGGATATGTTTATAATTAAAGTGTGCTGAGTTCGAAAATGTTTATGTTTGTGGCATGTATATTTTTGAAGTTATTAATATTTTATAAAAACTGTATTTCTCTGCCTGTGATAATTAAGTTAGTCTATTGTGTTGAGAAAATTGTATCACAGGCAGAGGGGAAGAGATGTGTGGGAGGTAACATGTATCCAATTGGTGAATGTACTAATTATTGTGGGTGTTTCCCTTGCATGGGAGCATTGCATAAAAGCAGGGAATGTGAAATTAAACGTCAGTTAAGTTCTGCTCCTGATACTGTGTGTCGTCCAGTTATTGGGAAAGGTGATGGGATACTATTGGATTTTACTGCTGATTTTGCTTGTTATGCTGCTGGATTATTTAAAGGACCACTATAGTGCCAGGAAAACAAACTCGTTTTCCTGGCAATATAGTAATAATAGGTTCCTCCTACCCTCATGGCCCCCCTTCTGCCGGGTGCTCAAGGGAGAGGAAGGGGTTAAACACTTACCTTTCTCCAGCGCCGGGCTTCCTCGGCGCAGGGGACTCTCCTCCTCCTTTGGACGTCATCGGCTGAATGTGCATGCGCGGCAAGAGCAGCATTCTCAATGCTTTCATATGGACGCTGGCGTCTTATCACTGTTAAAATCACAGTGAGAAGCGCCTCTAGCGGCTGTCAATGAGACAGCCACTAGAGGCTGGATTAACCCTTTACAGCTGCAGGGTTAACCCTAGATGGACCTGGCACCCAGACCACTTCATTGAGCTGAAGTGGTCTGGGTGCCTATAGTGGTCCTTTAAGCATTGAGTCGATTCTCAGTAAACTGTCAGCAATATTTACTAAAGTGTGGATTGCCTAGAATTCAAAGTAAATTCCACATTGTAGGCCAAAAGCTGAACTGGTAAGATTATCAGTTATGTTACCACTTGGCCTATTTTGGAGTAAAAGTTGCAATTCACTCTGACTTCCTGACAGTTTACTTGTTAGTGAATAACCCTTTGTGACTTGCTCTTTTACTTGATGTGTCCTTAGCCTCGTGCAGAGCCCAGATGGCGGCTTTCACTAACACAATGGACGTACAGTATATTTAATACACAGTCTACTGATGTTAGAAGGCATTTTGGAGAAACTTATAACGTTTGACAGATAATTTAGACAGAAGCAAAGATACACTGTCCTCGATTGAAAAATAAATCATAAAACATAACATTTAATGGTAATTCATAGATAAAAAACACACACACCACTAAGTAAACCTAAATATGTGAACAAAAAAAGAATTAGTGAGGGAACGTAACAAAGTAATAAGGTCAGTAATTATATATAGGAAAACCTACATATGCCACGTAGGATGCACAGCATTGAACTGAAATAAACAGGCTTTTAAAGAATCCCAGCCTGAGTGGTCTCTGGGAGTAACTACATTGTTATATCAAAAAAGAAGAAGCAAAGGTGAAATTGAAACCGTATCATAACCAGAGAAAGATTTAACAGCAATCAGAAAGCTGTAACGTTATGAGAAAAATACTGAGTATCGCCTAAACAGTTATTTGAAATGTCAGGAGGATAAATATAGTGTGACGGGCCGCCTGGCACCCCGACCGGGTACCTCCATCAATCGCTGCTTCCTAGCACTTGTGAGCACCATAAGCACTGCACTGGAACACTATAACCACCGCAGCCCCTTAGCCGCCGCAGCTTGGCTGGGGTCTCACCGTACCATCTCACCCTGGACCAAACTCCTGGATCCAACTCCCAGTGAGACAACCTCTCATCCGAGAGAGTATAGCAGATATAGCAGTGTAGCTCTTACAAGAGCTAGTGATGATAATTCAAGGGAGTATAAGAGTATAGCAATCCCCAGAGTGTGAATATAGCTCTCCAATCCCCCAAACATGAGCCTAGACTTCATGAAGGGTAAAAGGAATCTGTTTAATGGCAGCCACAGCTGGCCTTATATGCAGGTACCCATGCAAGGGCACCCCCCGTGGACCTGAGAGTAGACTACAGTAAAAAACATACACACGATTACATTGGCTCTTGGGTCCAGGACACTCCCATACAAAATAGGTCAATCCCTCCTCTGTACTGGAAGATAATTGAGTCAGCACTGTGTTAAACTTAATTATCTCCAGGCACAGAAAACATACATTTTTACAAAACCCCAAAATACCTTTAAGAATATATAAAACCCCCTGTTACATCCCCTGATAGCTACGATCTGAGTGACCAACAAATTCAAAAATCTCCCAGATCAGTTCAGGGGTTCAGGATTTTCCTGGAAGTCATAATTTTGACCGACCGTGCACATGGTCCTATGCCTAAAACAATTCCAGGGAAGCAGGGCTAACGGTCCGTTTCTCTCTTTCTGGAGTACAAAAGTATATAAATCACACGAACAGAGCCTTTTAACCCCTTAAGGACACATGACATGCCTGACATGTCATGATTCCATTTTATTCCAGAAGCTTGGTCCTTAAGGGGTTAAAGTGCATTGGGCAATGTATATTGCAGGATCCATAGTCCTGATGCAGGAGCTTGTGGCAAATGACCAAACCAAAGGGCGTTTGACACATATAGTAAATCCTAATGAAATCCTAGATAATAGCAGATAGAATCCTGCAGTGCTACCTGAATGACAGGTGGTATGAAAACATTACTGAACCGAATAATAAATAAGGAAGACGCAGGAGCAGAGAGAGACTAGTCTAAAGTCGAAAGGATAAATCTGTGCCTTGGAGGGCACATTGTCATATTTAAATAACTAGTCTATCCATTGTACAGCGCTATGGAATTTGCTGGCGCTATATAAATAATAATAACTGCCCGACAGATCACCTAATCTCCAGCAGATAAAAGAAAGCAGTATTAGGTGTAATGATAAATCACGGTCTCGGATCTCTTGCAGGAGACCAGTATCGCTGCTACTGATTCAATATCACCTCTGCGTCTTCTTTTTTGATATAACAATGTAGTTACTCCCAGAGACCACTCAGGCTGGGATTCTTTAAAAACCTGTTTATTTCAGTTCAATGCTGTGCATCCTACGTGGCATATGTAGGTTTTCCTATTTATAATTATTGACCTTATTACTTTGTTACGTTCCCTCACTAATTCTTTTTTTGTTCACATATTTAGGTTTACTTCGTGGTGTGTGTTTATCTATGAATTACCATTAAATGTT
>OW240923.1:119742418-119834685 GCA_933207985.1 Pelobates cultripes | reverse complement strand
CAGCCGTCCGCGGGAGCCTGACATTACCCCCCCCTCGAAGACCACCCAGGGGGTGGGAAGCGGAAGGCTTCAAAGGAAAGCGGGCATGAAAGGAGTGGACCAAAGAGGGAGCGTGCACATCGGAGCTTGAAACCCAGGACCGCTCCTCAGGGCCGTACCCCTTCCAGTCCACCAAATATTGCAGCCGACCCCTAGAAACACGAGAGTCGAGAAGGGTAGCCACCTCGTACACGTCGTCAGAGACAGCTCGAGGGGAAACGGGCCGCCCGAGGGGACGAGAGAACCGGTTACACAGCAGGGGTTTCAAAAGCGAGACGTGAAACGTGTTCGGGACACGCATGGAAGGAGGCAAATCAAGGGAGTAGGAAACGGGATTAACCCTACGTAACACCTTGAAGGGACCAAGAAATCTGGGGGCGAATTTCATCGAGGGAACCTTGAGACGGAGGTTCCGGGAGGACAACCATACCCTATCACCCGGAACATAGGAAGGGGCCGCAACCCTACGGCGATCAGCAAACTTTTTCTTAGGGATTCCTGTATGTACTCCTCCATGATTTGGTTCTCTTTTTCAGAAAGAGGGTAGACCTTTCCCCTAGGAGGCATAGTGCCCGGTAAGAGGTTTATGGCACAATCATACTCACGATGTGGAGGTAGCTTATCTGCCTCTCTCTTCTCAAAAACCAAGGCAAGATCCGCATAAACAGAGGGCACAGAAACCGAGAGTGGTTTAGCCGTGGGTACGTTAAGTAAACAGACAGGATGTACATGAGCCACACAGTCTCGCTGACAAGATTCCCCCCAGGAAAGTATGTCTAAACAACCCCAATCAAGAACAGGGTTGTGTTTAACCAACCAGGGAAAACCTAGAACGATGGAGGCTGTTGGGGAGTTAATTATTTGGAAGGTTAACTTCTCTTTGTGCAAAACACCCACAGACATAACTATTTCCTGGGTTTCATGGGTCACCAGAGGTTTCTCCAGTGGTCTACCATCTATGGCCTCAACGGCCAAGGGTGTCTCCTTTCGAATCAAATTCAGGGCTGCGGTTTTGGCAAAGGTCTCATCTATAAGGTTGTCTGCCGCACCTGAATCGATCAGGGCTTTGGTTGTTATAGTGGTTTTATTGACCAAGAGAGAAACCGTAATAAACGGTCTAGAGATGGACATATGAGGGGACAAGGTCATAACACCCGAGGCCGACCCCTCTCTAGGCCTTAGGTGCTGCAGTTTCCCTGTAGTTTAGGGCAGGCTTTACAGTGATGCCCTCTCTTCCCACAATAAAGGCATAACCCCTCCCTTCTACGGTACGCTCTTTCGGCCTCAGTTAACCCTGTAGCACCCAACTGCATGGGTTCAGGGGATGGCTGCACAGGAGCGGGTAACGCTAGCAGGGAAGTACTGGGTAGAGCAGGTAACACCCGTGTATCCAACCGTCTTTGGCTACGCCTCTCTCTAATACGGTTATCGATAAGAATCACATAGTCTATAACATCATCTAGAAGAGCAGGTAATTCCCTGGATGCTATTTCATCCAGTATATAAGCAGCCAGACCCTCCTGAAAGGCTGTTACGAGGGCGTCATTATTCCAAACCACTTCAGCTGCTAGAGTACGAAATTCGATAGTGTAATCTGCTACAGACCTGTTACCCTGTCGGACCCGAAGCAGAGCCTTGCCAGCAGAAGCAACCCTACCGGGTTGATCAAACGTGCGTCTGAAAGCTGTCAGAAAATCAGCAAAGGACATAGGAGACGTATTTTCCCAAATGGGGTTGGCCCATGCTAAAGCTCTCCCGGACAAGTGGTTTATCAAAAAGGCAATTTTAGATCTGTCAGTGGAATAGGAACGTGGATTCATCACCAAATGGATGTCGATTTGGTTGAGGAAACCACGACACAATGCTGGGTCACCACTGTAGCGCTGTGGTGGCGTCATGTGAACTACATGAGCGGGAACAGGTACTGGAGTGGGAATGGGTTCGGGCACAGCAGCAGCAGCCTCCTGAACGGCCGGTTGCAAGTGTGCAGTACGAGCCAGAATGGTTTGTAAAGCTTGAGCAAACTGATCCATACGGTGGTCTAAGCCATCCATTCTAGCCTCTTGATTAACTAGAAGCTGTGGTATGTCAGCAGGTTCCATTATGGCCCTGTTGTAATGTCACGATTCGGGGAACCAAACACGCCAACACACACACACAAAGTGCCGTACCGGACCTTAGAGTGGCCGGGCTAAGCACACAAAGAATAGTCAGGAAACAAGCCGAGTAAAGGGGAACCAGAAGACAGAATAACGTGAAACAAGCCGAGGTCAAAGGGTAGGAGAAAGTCACAGAGTCGGATAACAAGCCAGAGAGTACGTAACCAGAAGCACAAGTTCAGAATCAATACTAACAAGCAAAGACCACAACAGGGCAAGGAGGAACAGGAAAGGTAAGTATTTAAACCATCAGGTTAATTCTGATTGGATGATTTCCAATCAGAATTAACAATCACACGTGGGAGATATTTAGACCTCCCACTGTGATTGTGGCACTTTGCCTTTAACGCCGGGTCAGGTGACTGACCCCGGCGTGTATAACCCTGGGCGGTCTCCCAGCGTGCAGCGTCATGCATGCTGCCGCTGGGGGACGTGGAGGGAACGGCGGGCGGCATCCGAGGCTGGAAGGATGCCGCTCGCCGTACCCACGAGGTGGAGGGGACCGCGGACGGCTGGAGGGTGAGTACTGCGAGCGGAGTGCAACCTCCCCTCGCAGCCGTCCGCGGGAGCCTGACACCTCCGGCTTTCATGCCAGCAATTATAGCGTCTCTATAGGCTTTAAGTTGAGCCATATCTGCGCCATTTACATTCCAGTCAGGATCGGTGTTAGGGTAATGTGTTGCGGCCCATGCTGCGGGATTGGCTTGATTTAAAGCACGGGCTCTCTCCTCTAGCGCCTTAATGGCCGCTTGGTTAATCCTTGTCCTTTCCTCATTATTGAACAATGTCATTAATAACTGCTGGCAATCAGCCCATGTCGGGTTATGTGTCTGAACTATCGAGGTGAACAGATCGGTCATAGCTTGTGGTTTCTCAGTGTACGAGGAATTGTGGGTCTTCCAATTCAAGAGATCGGTAGTCGTGAACGGGACATATACGAAGACTGGGTCAGCATGTGCCATTTGACCTGCGGCATCGATATAGGCTGACCCAGGATTCAGACGAAGAGGCATCTGATAATGTTTTAATTGTTGGGTACCGGTCAGTTGTCGGGTTAGTATGGGGCTACGTGGAGGGGCGTCAGTTAAAGGTTCCGGTCGAGAGGTAATAGGGCATGAGGATGTGGGAACTTGATTTTGGGAAAAGTTAGTGAATAGTATACTCCGAGCCGAGCTAGAAGAAGCTTGACCGGAAGTTTGAAGTGGCGCCAAATCAGGATATTCAGATCTAATGGGGGTTGGTCCTGGTTCCGGAAGGGGAGTTTTAATACGAGGGGGGGTGGATTCTGTACTGGAGGAGGAAGCGGAAGTGGATGGGGGCAATAGGGGAAAGGGTGCAGAAACTCCTATATTCGCGTCACTTCCTCTTAAAGGAAAGTAAGGGGGCGGCAAAGGGATCTCGGACTCAGGGGGCGTGTCCAAAATGGGCCTAACACCAGTCCTAGTGGACAAACAAGTCCTGGCCACCATGAGGCGACATTGCTCCTCGTGGCATATCCGGATCCATTTTGGCGAGTCGTTTACGGCCTGCCTCCAACAATCAATGTATGGAAACTGTCCGAAAAGTTCAGGCCTACCTGATACAGCCACGTGTACACGCTGTACCAGGGTTGGATCCAAACTGCCACGCGGCGGCCATGCCGCAACCAAAATAGGCCACTCCCTAGTGCACAAAGTGACCAAACGTACAGGAAACATTTTAACCCCAAAATCACATGTTTTGAATCCCTTTTTAAAATTCTTTACCATACAACCTAAGGGATCCGAAATCGTTGACTCTGACGCGCCCATACTTATCAATGGAGCGTCGTTGACAACGAATACTATGCACGCGTTCTTATTCAACAGTCACACCCGTTTCCTCTGGCAACAGCACCACGTGGTACAGTTACCGAGTGAAACGTACACAATAACACAATAATCACTCAGGGAATTCCCGTACACACACAGCTGTTACACCAGTCACTAAATAATCAATATTATGCCCTTTGGCGAAACTATACAGTCACCCACGCTATAATTCTCTATATATGAATTACCCGTCTATAACACACCCCAGTAACATCGTCTTTTACTAGTATCGGTTACAGTACGGTTAGCATAGGTCAAAGCACAATTTAAGGTCACAATACAATTATTAGTGGTTACGGTGTTAAACATGCAATAGACGACAATGATTAGTACTTATATACAGTGTCAGTAAATATACAGGGTTATGGTACCGTACACTATGATACAGCAACACACTATTAACACTTTCGCTAGACGGCTGAGCTCGCGCCATCTAACAAGATATACACTTTACTTTAACACATTTACAATCCCAACTAAACTATTGGCCAGTACCTTGAATAGACTACCTAAAACTATATACACCCGTTTTGGTTAGCCACACTGCCCAAGCACCACATATAGCGAACTAGAGGGCAGAAATTGCCCTTCTAGTCTATTTACTCTATCAAAAGTCTAGTGGGTTCCAAATTTACACGCCTTCCCACTTAGCCAAGATAGGTTGAGAGCTAGCGAACCGAATTTACACAGGCGCCGCTTAGTCTCCCGGTCCCTCCGACCTAGCGAACGTAATATACACCCTAGAGCGCTAGTCTAGACAAGACACCGGTGTCCGGCTAGGGCTATTTACACAGGACCCCGCCTGACTAACCAGATCAAACGGTCTTACTAAAGAGCGTTCGATCGAGCGGTGCGCCTTCGCTCCTTCCCTCCGACAGGGGGGGCAGATTCCATACACAGATTTAAACCCCTTTTGGGCCTACCGCACAATCGGTATACCCCTAGTGGGTCTGCCGTCTAAAACAGCAGTTGTCTTACCTCCTCGTTCCTGAACCTGAGTTCACACTCATCGACGGGGACACCCCAGCACTTACTACGTAGAGGCCGATGATCTCCTGGACAACAGACCAGTGGCGCCGAGACGAAGGGAGGTCCGCGCAGAAGTTCAGGGGTGCAGCCGTAGAGAACGTGGGCAAAGATAGACCGTCTCACGCCTCTGCCTCTCAGCTACCGTTGAACGATGAGTTTCCCGGCCAATGCACCAAATGATACCGGAGAAACTGACGGAAGCAAAGCACAGAGAGATGGACGCAGGTTTCTTCAGGAAGGAAGAGATTCTTTATTGGATCACCGATCGGGACTCAGAGGGACTAATGTCACCAAAAATACAGCAAGTTCTGAGCCCTGAACAATAGTGCAGGCTCCCTATATAGGCACATAACTCCTCCCACATTAAGCTCCACCCGCACATTCTCTTGACCAATCATTACAAATAAGAATTAACTTCCTGCTTGACCGCATGGCTTGTCCAACACAATGGAGGAGGGGAATACTACATCCTGTATTCTTGCACATGCTCCGTACACTACTGATCGTATCTTGCCTCGTGCAACCAACTGATCGATACGTCAGCATATGCACGTACACATGCCACGTGGTAGTCTCGGCCTACTAAATTTATTTTTACCGAGATTCCACCACACATTAAGCTGTATACTGTACATTAAGCTGTAATTTGTATATTAAGCTGTATACTGTACATTAAGCTGTATAACATACATTAAGCTGTATACCGTACATTAAGCTGTATACCGTATATTAAGCTGTATACCGTACATTAAGCTGTATACTGTATATTAAGCTGTATACTGTACATTAAGCTGTATAACATACATTAAGCTGTATACCGTATATTAAGCTGTATACTGTACATTAAGCTGTATAACATACATTAAGCTGTATACCGTATATTAAGCTGTATAATGTACATTAAGCTGTTTTTTGTACATTAAGCTGTATACTGTATATTAAGCTGTATACCGTACAATAAGCTGTAGACCGTACATTAAGCTGTATACCATACATTAAGCTGTATACCGTACATTAAGCTGTATACCATACATTAAGCTGTATACCGTATATTAAGCTGTATACCATACATTAAGCTGTATACCGTATATTAGCTGTATAACATACATTAAGCTGTATACCGTACATTAAGCTGTATTTTGTATATTAAGCTGTATACTGTACATTAAGCTGTTTTTGTACATTAAGCTGTATACTGTATATTAAGCTGTATACCATACATTAAGCTGTATACTGTATATTAAGCTGTGTACTGTACATTAAGCTGTATACTGTACATTAAGCTGTATACTGTATATTAAGCTGTATATTATACATTAAGCTGTATACCATACAGTAAGCTGTATACTGTACATAAAGCTGTATACTGTATATTAAGCTGTATACCATACATTAAGCTGTATACTGTATATTAAGCTGTATACCGTACAATAAGCTGTAGACCGTAGATTAAGCTGTATACCGTATATTAAGCTGTATACTGTACATTAAGCTGTATACTGTATATTAAGCTGTATACTGTACATTAAGCTGTATACCGTATATTAAGCTGTATACCGTACATTAAGCTGTATACCGTATATAAAGCTGTATACTGTATATTAAGCTGTATACTGTACATTAAGCTGTATACCATACATTAAGCTGTATACCGTACATTAAGCTGTATACCGTATATAAAGCTGCATACCGTATATTAAGCTGTATACCATACATTAAGCTGTATGCCGTACATTAAGCTGTATACCATACAGTAAGCTGTATATACCGTATATTAAGCTGTATACCATACAGTAAGCTGTATATACCGTATATAAAGCTGTATGCCGTACATTAAGCTGTATATTGTACATTAAGCTGTATATTGTATATTAAGCTGTATTTTGTATATTAAGCTGTATATTATACATTAAGCTGTATATTATACATTGAGCTGTATGTGGTTGTTCTGATGATAGTGTCCCTTTAAATTTGAAGTTTACGACATTTTTACGTTAGTAAATAAACCACTGTGCTCTGACTGCCTACATCCATGCGTATAACATCACATGACGTATCCAGGACGCGCTTTACGGTTTCTCTTCCAAAGGCCCTCCAAAACACCATAGAGGAGAGGGCTTTTCTATCCCCATCCTCTCCATCTCTATCGTATGACAGCTAGCCTATCCGAAGCCGCGGTGTCTGGAAGCTGGCCCCGCCCCCTAGCGTCACTGCAGCTTTGCTCAGCCGTTAGTATTTGAATTATTTAAACGGTTTGGGCGGGAAAAGGGAGCGAGTCCTGCAGGAGCGCGGACCCACCCGGATATAGAGAGCGGCGGTAACCGGAGCAACGGACCGGGTCATAGAGACCGGCATAGCGGGAGAGAGAGCGGCGGTAACCGGAGTAACATACCGGGAGAGAGAGACCGGCATAGCGGGACAGGTAAGGGGCTGCTCACTGGGGGGGGCTGTTATTATAATATCAGGGCTTTATACCCCGGGGGGAGGGGCTGTTATTATAATATCAGGGCTTTATACCCCGGGGGGAGGGGCTGTTATTATAATATCAGGGCTTTATACCCCGGGGGGAGGGGCTGTTATTATAATATCAGGGCTTTATACCCCGGGGGGAGGGGCTGTTATTATAATATCAGGGCTTTATACCCCGGGGGGAGGGGCTGTTATTATAATATCAGGGCTTTATACCCCGGGGGGAGGGGCTGTTATTATAATATCAGGGCTTTATACCCCGGGGGGAGGGGCTGTTATTATAATATCAGGGCTTTATACCCCGGGGGGAGGGGCTGTTATTATAATATCAGGGCTTTATACCCCGGGGGGAGGGGCTGTTATTATAATATCAGGGCTTTATACCCCGGGGGGAGGGGCTGTTATTATAATATCAGGGCTTTATACCCCGGGGGGAGGGGCTGTTATTATAATATCAGGGCTTTATACCCCGGGGGGCTACACCTTTAGCAGCAAAGGGGTTAAATGCTGTATAAAAGTGATTCATAGCGAAATGCTGCACATGCAGGTTGCAGGCACCATGACCTCTTCAAATCACCCGAGTGGTCATGGAGTTTGGAGTAAACCTTGAAAACTTGACAGTTTGACCGCAAATAAAAACAATGTTCTAAAATGACAGCTCATTTACTAGCACAATGTGTAAAACTAGGCAACAATGCTTAGAAGTGATTCAGGTTAAAGGAACACGGTGTTGCTAGGGAAACAAACTCGTTTTCCTGGCACTATAGGGTTATGTCCTCCCCACCCTCCTGCTGGGCTTAAGGGGTCAAAACCCCTTCAGCAAATTACCTTAATCCAGCGCCAGGCTCCCTCAGCGCTGGTGTCCTCTCCTCCTGCTGGTCAGCTCCAAATGCGCATGCACAGCCAGAGCCATGTGCGTATTCAAACTGCTCGTAGGAAAGCATTGCTCTATGGACGTCCAGTGTGAGTTCAATGCAAAATTTTTATTTATTTATTTTTTGTATTGAGGATCGCGGAAGCGGCCTCTAGTGTCAGGGAGACAGTTACTAGAGGCTGAATTAACCCTCAATGTAAACATAGCAGTTTCTCTAAACTCAAATGTTTACAGTTGCAGAATTAAAACTAGGGGGACCTGGCACACAGACCACTTCATTGAGCTATAGTGGTCCTTTTAAAAGGCTATTCCAGATACATTTAGGGGTTTTAACACTACACCCACCCCCTTGTCTCAGTTCATAAAAAGTGCTGATTTCATGTGAATTTGGCTTGTCTCACTTGATTTGAGATATCCGGGCAGTCATGCTGATAATCTGAAGGGTTTCCGGATACACAATCATTCCAGCGGATCTTAAGAACTTCACTGTGGAACTATTGGTCAAGTTAATGCTTCCCTGTGAGATGTTCTATTGGACAATCGCTGCATTTGAGTGGTGCAGATTTCAACCGCAGAGTACTCTAGGATTGATTAGCAATGATAACTTGACACGTTATCAGAACTGAAACTTCACATGGAGTGTCATGCCCAGGTGTCATGATTGTTTGCGCATGGTAAAAAAACATTGTGAATGAAGTGTGTAATCATTGTTTAATTGTCAACTAATGTTTAACAAAAGCATGGAATATTACCCAGTAGAGGTGATTTGATGGGGGTAATTTTGGCTGCTTTCGAGCCATGTCAGTTCAGAGGAAAAGGATTATAAATGAAGGCCTATTTTATCGTGCTGTGTCAATACAATGAGGAGGAGAAACTTAAAAATGCGTATCTGGCTCTCAGGTTCAGTGATCCTTATTCAATTAGCTGTCAGAGCTGAGAAACACACGTACAGTGTATATTGTAAGCTTAAAGGGACATTCGTCACCTGAACAACTTTAGCTTAATGAAGCAGTTTTGGTGTATAGAACATGCCCCTGCAGCCTCACTGCTCAATCGTCTGCCATTTAGGAGTTAAATCCCTTTGTTTATGAACTCTAGTCACACCTCCCTGCATGAGACTTGCACAGCCTTCCATAAACACTTCCTGTAAAGAGAGCCCTATTTAGGCTTTTATTGCAAGTTCTGTTTAATTAGATTTTGCTAGACCCCGCAAGAGTCTCCTGTATGTGATTAAAGTTCAATTTAGAGATTGTGATACAATTATTTAAGGTAAATTACATCTGTTTGAAAGTGAAACCAGTGTGTTTTATTTATTTATTTTTTCATGCATGCTCTGTCAATCATAGCCAGGGGAGGTGTGACTAGGGCTGCATAAACAGAAACAAAGTGATTTAACTCCTAAATGACAGTGAATTGAGCAGTGAAATTGCAGGGGAATTATCTATACACTAAAACTGCTTTATTTAGTGTAGCAGATGGCATTGGGCTGTCCAAAAAATTAGTTATTCCTATGTGTTCGGTTGAATTGTGACATATGTATGCAGCATTTGACCGGTAGAATCACTCTAGTTATTATGAGAGTGAAACTACCGAACAGTCAGACCACCCCAGTAGTAAGTGTGCCTCCAATTACCGTTTGCAACAATGTTGCAAACGGGTAATTGGCAATTCGTGCAGTGGGTTCTTTGTTCTCTCGGTGGCTGCCATTCGGGAGATGAACACGTGGCGGCGGCTATTTTAAACTCCCGAACAGAGGTGTTTTGCCGTCGAGTGTCTGGAACCCAAATCGGACACTCGGCTAGGCAAGCACCGCTGAGACCTCCACACTGCCGCCAATTCGTGTAAAAACTACCGAACGGCTTCCCATTTGGTAGAAAGAACCCCACGAACAAGGGGATTTACCAGAATCCTCCCCAGCTCTCACAACCCAATCCATTCGTGTGTTTCATTCCCTTTTTTCTGTGACCGACCGCAGGGCCAAAATACATGGAACCCATTTCGGCTGTTAACCCCATCGCGACCGGTCTTTTTAGTACTTCCAGGAATTTCCCGAACCCCTGGTCTGATCTGGGTGATTTTTGGATGTGTCTCACGCAGATCAGGGCGACCAGGGGGTGTAATATTTAAAGGGGTACCCCTATGTTTAGGGGTACAGCCAGAAACCCAGGGAATTTGGGTCATGCATAAGGGGATTATGTGTCACACTAAGGGGAGGGGATGTGTGAGTGGCAACTCGTGTATGTTTGGTGTATTGTGTAATTACTGTAAATCCCTCCCTTGCATGGGAGAATGCTTTAAAAGACGGTTGTGTGATTAAAAGTTCAGTTCTGCTCCTGATGCTGTGTGTCGTCCAGTCATTGGGATTGAGGTTGGGATATTGTTGGATTGTTTTGCCTGCTGAAAGTATTGCCTTATGGATTTATAATACTTGTTCCTGAGCCTCATTGGGATCTTAAGTGGAGATAACCTGTGGAATATCAGCTCTCCACTACATGTAGCTAATGTAATTTAGGTGACTATAGTGTTCCTTTAACGAAGGCTCACTTGCTTAACCCCTTAAGGACCAAACTTCTGGAATAAAAGGGAATCATGACATGTCACACGTCATGTGTCCTTAAGGGGTTGAACCCCTGGTCCGATCTGGGTGATTTTTGAATATGTTGCTCACCCAGATCAGGGGTACCACATTTAGGGGTGTACCTATCATATTTGGGGTACATCCAAGAATTGGGGGAAAATATGTATTTTAATTATGTTAACTGTTAAGCTGCGGGGAGGAGATGTGTGGGAGGTAATGTCTGTGATTATTGTGGGTGTCTCTTCCAGGGGAGAACCGCATAAAAACAGGGGTGGTGTGATTTAAAGGTCAGTTCTACTCCTGATAGTGTGTGTCGTCCTGTTATTGGGAAAGGTGATGGGATATTACTGGATTGCCTTGCTGACTGTTCTTGTTACCCTATTGGTTTTACTACTTGTTCCTTAGCCATTCTAGGTTACCAGCGTTAATAGGCTGTGGGAATTCAGCTCTCCGCTACACAAACAAACTTCGAACCGCGTGCAACTTTGGTTAGAGAGAGAAGTCTCATCAATTATGTGGCTATAAACTCAGGTGGTGGCTGGTAGGGCTCCTTGTGGCAGGAACGGTGTGAGCTTTTCAGGGTCCCAACTGTGTGCCACTGTGGTGGTCCCTTGGGCCTAGGTTGTGATAGTCCTCTGACAGACTCATACACGCAACTGCTCACTGTAAATCCTGAACAGTGAACAGTGTCTCCCTGCTGGACCTGTAGTCTGTGGCGAATGCAAACTGTATTGGAGGTCGTTAATTTTGAGCAGAATAGTGATCTTCTCTACTGCAGTCTATCTCCTGGTAGCTCTGCATAGAATGTTAGGACCATGGTTTTTGAAGGGATACAGAGCATTTTCCTTATGCGCAGCCTGCACTGCTGCCTTATCTGTACTGTTGTGAAATGACACCATGTGTGTCCATTGAAGATGTTTCTGGCTTGTTTGGCTGCCCGTAAGACTCCCATCAGCCCCCGCAAGAAGTGTGGGAGCTCAGAGCACCCCCCCCCCCCTAATATTCAGGTTGTTGCAGCACTTCATGTCTTCTATGTTAGCAAAACATTGCTCTGAAATTGCCTGCTGTTTAAGAGTTTGCACTTCGCGTTGAAGGTCCACAGTGGACTGAGCATGCGTTTTGCCATCTTGGGCCTGTATGCCCCCTGTGTCTACCTAAAAAGATACCAATATGCATGCTCAGCTGGGGCTTGTCCGGTTTCTGCTTTTTCGTCTTGAAACATGCCTATTTGTGCAGAATCCGCCATTTTAAACCTGGTACCGCTAAGAATCGCAGGTATTTCACGTATAAGGAAGGAGCCTGTCAATCGAGCCTTCAACCACTAAACCCTGCACACTGATTTATTTTAACCCTTGTACCTATGTGTTCATGGCATGGAGTATGACCGGAAAGCAGGCTTTTTTAGCATATTGAGTGCAAGCAGTGAAGATGGACAACAGGAGACAGGTGGCTTCTCCCACCAGCTGTTAAACACTAAGTGGGCTTGCCACCTCCGAGGGAAACACAATATGCAAAGGCACCTGAAAATGGCAGGGTTGCTTTAAAATATGAAAGATGTTAAATATGTACCTGCCCGTTGGTTGGCAGCAGTAATCATGTGGTTGAACAGTAGACTTATCAACAAATCTCAGCTACGCTGAACACCTCAAATGCCTTTTTAACCCCTTAAGGACACAACTTTTGGAATAAAAGCGTATCATGACAGAATATTTCTGTCATGTGTCCTTAAGGGGTTAATCTATGGACACACACTCGTTCTTGGTGTTCCAAATTGATTTGTTTGTCCGGCTATTAACAAGCATTTGATTTGTGCACAACTCTACTGAACCATTTCAGCAAACTATTTTTTGTGTGCATGACTATGACAAAGCAGGTTTCTTGTGCTACACAACTGCTAACTACATCCGGCAAAGTTTGTGCTATTAAAATATCGAAGTATAGTATATAGGGTTACTCCAAGCATTGCAATCACTACCGCCTGCTGTAGCAGTGATGCCTGGAGTACCGCTCCTGGTTCCCTGGTAATGGGGCAGACGGTCTAGCAATGGTTTGCTCTTACCTGGTTTCCTGCCAGGCTTCACTTCAGCAGAAGCCACGGCCATCTCCATTCATTGACTGAGATTGTTTAAAGGGCCACTATAGGCACCCAGACCACTTCAGCTTAATGAAGTGGTCTGGGTGCCAGGTCCAGCTAGGTTTAACCCTTTTTTCTATAAACATAGCAGTTTCAGAGAAACTATGTTTATAATCGGGCTAATCCAGCCTCTAGTGGCTGTCTCATTGACAGCCGCTAGAGGCGCTTTCGCGATTCTCACTGTGATTTTTCAGTGAGAAGACTCAAGCGTCCATAGGAAAGCATTGTGAATGCTTTCCTATGTGACTGGCTGAATGCGCGTGTGGCTCTTGCGCATTCAGCCGAGGCAGAGAGGAGGAGAGCTCCTCGCCCGGCGCTGGAGAAAGAGGTAAGTTAACCCCTTCCTCTCCATCCAGCCTGGCGGAAGGGGAACCCGGAGGGTGGGGGCACCCTCAGGGCACTATAGTGCCAGGAAAACAAGTGTGTGTGTGTGTGTGTGTGTGTGTGGTTTTTTTTTTTCGTTTTTTTTTTCTCTTTCCTGGCACTATAGTGGTCCTCTAACTGCGCTCATCCAGTGGCTGTCATTCTGTACAATAAATGTTGCACAGAAATAACAGCCAGCCTTGAACTCTGATTCCAAGCTGGCTGATCACATGCTCAATGATACTGCTGGAGTGGTTAGTCTGTGTTTGCAGCATTTTCATAGTAAAAGGCAGTCCATGCAGATACTCGGTACCATGACCACTCCAAAGCACTGGCAAATCTCCATAGATGCCCATGTATAAGGTGATGCAGCAGAACAGGTAAGCACATTACCTGTCTATTGATCTTGCCAAACTCTTCAATGGCATTTACTGGTGCAAATGAACTGTCAGGCTTTTGAGTACTTATATTTACATTTTGACAGTTTTTTTGTCTGTGCAGGACACCACTCCGAATGTCCCTGTAAATAGAACTTGACATCCTTTTGTTTTGTCCTCCTATGCACCGTGGAATATGGTGACCCTTTACAAATATTACTGATGAAGCTGAATTCATTTCTAAGGAATGTAGCATTTCATTGCAAATACTACAGATTCAATGAAAGGCCCTCAGCTGTTTTCCCATCAAATTAAAGTCCCCCATCAGGATTCCACTTCAAGTGTTTGGTGTGTTCCTTCAGCTTAACAGCTGTTTTAAGTATTTAAAGGGACACTCCGATCGCTGTGAATTCTGCAGCTTGGTGTTGTGGTTATGGTGCCAAGAATACGCCGGTATTGGTTTGTGAACCATTTGACTTCTTATCTGGTGTCATTACGCTCTTTATAAACTGGGATTACATATACAAGTCAATCTGTTGGACTGAAGGGGTGGTAGCAGCGTTCTTTACTCCCATTCATGATGGCCAATGAACACTCACTTATAATGCATTATGATACATGTAATATTTTATAGCCAAAATCTTTACGTGCATTTTTGATCTTTGCTGTGTTAGTAATTAATACTCCTGTCAACTGCTCATAACAGTTCTTTGTTGGAAAAATTTTTAAACACTGTTATGGAACACGTGACCGTGTAACTCTGCAGTAGGGTTACGCTAGGGTTTTTTTTTTTTTGGAAAACCAACTAGTTTTCCTGCCACTACAGCTTCCACTTTGTTAAGGGGAATAATAACCCCTTCAGGCACTTATCTGGGTCCAGCGCCGATGTCCCTCGGTGCTGAATCTGCTACTCCCACAATAGATACACAAAGAACAGAAGGTAAGCGCTAATTCACAAACAATATGTAGGTAGGCTGCAACCTTAACGAACCCTTCAAAAACAGAGGTCTGAGCCTCAGATACCCAGACTGTATTGACAGACGCACCACTCCTGCATATCCTTTAAGCGGGGATTATACCACTATACGCCCTTCACCCCAGATCTGGTATAGCTCTTTTAAATGTGAGTTTATAATCTACTTTTTTCACTTTTTATCCCTGGATTTTGGAGTATTGCACTATTAGTCACTGTATCTTCCTTTTTGTCTCTCTACATACGGATATTTTAACAATCTGGATGGATCAACTCCTGAGGATTTCACCACCACCCTATCCTGTCATTAGTGAGACTTTTTCGACTATTTTATTCTGGTGGACTATACCTCCTATTATCAGAACTTTATTTATTTTATATTCATTCTTATTACTGTTTGTTTTATTGGTGCAGCCTTACCTGTCTTTGTACTAATGCGCGGCAATGGCATATTCCATGATTTCCTATGGGGATTCCGGTGACGCTGGAGGTCCTCATGCAGAGCGTGAGGACTTCCAGCGTCGTTTAGACGACCAAAAGGAGGAGTTAACACTGCAATAATTCCCATTCTAGGGTTAAGGGTGATGGGAGTTGGCACCCAGACCACTTTTAAAGCTAAAGAGGTCTGGTTGCCTACAAGTGTCCCTTTTAAACATACAGGACCACTTTCAAGAACACTTCACTGACATGAAATGACCTGGGTAACTATGGTGGTCCTTTTAAATTTGAAACTAGTTTAATTTTTACTTTAGTAAATAACTTATTTTATTTTGTGAAAGCAGAATATCTGTAAGAATCAAGTCATCATTTAGATATTTTATGAATACAAAATACAACTAAAATATGGTTCAAGTTTCAGAATTCAGAGGAATTTAAGCCCTCGCCTTTCTATTTTTTTGACATTCTTTATTTTTTTTGTTACGTCTTGATAATAGGACAAACTTTGACAAACTCAGGATGTAGAAAAACCTGGGCAAGTTAGTAGGGGAGAGTTGGGCTTTTCAGAGGGGTCCAAGTGGAATCCCTGGGTAAGGCAAATTGGGAATCGTGATAGAGGCCTAGGAGTGGGGTGGTACTTGTAGGTACAGAGTTAACAAGTTGTTGACCCAAAGCTCGTGTAGTCCAGTGTGTTAAGCTATGGACCCGCTGTAGCGGATCACCTGGCACCCCGACTGGGTACCTCAGTTGAAAGTTGCTCCGAGCGCTTCCTGAGGACTCCAAGCACTGCAGCAGACAACACAACCACTGAACCGGAGAACCAAATTAATGCTCTCAAGCATATGAATGCTGTAAGCAGCTGAACAGGAAAAGCATACAATCCAATTCCCCTAATAACGAGACTACATTTCGTTTTGAGGTCAAGCAGAACTGACTGTACTGGCACATACAGCCTCTTTTATTCCCAATCCACAAACTTAGTACTGCCCACAGGGTTTTACAGAACAACCAAAAACACACGTACATTATAGAAAAAAACTCCCAGCAATTATGCACAAAATCCTCCCCTCTGCCTGTGATATAATTATGGTACTCAATCGGTTAACATTATCACAAGCAGGAAAAATACTGTGTGTGTGTGTGTGTGTGTGTGTATGTATGTACTTTAAAAATATACATACAATCTTCATAAAAATACATAAAACATATTATTAATCAGCACATTTCAAATATAAACATACCCAAAATCATTCGAATCCGTTCAGCCGTTCGGGAGATAAATATAAGTAAAGTGTGACCGACCGCAAGCACATTATCATGCCCAAAACAGACCAACCACACAGCCTGATTCTCTGGAACTATTTCCCATGTTAGTCAGTTCAAACAGACGAATGACAACCGAATGGGCGGTCAAATGCGTTGAGGTCTGGAGAAGGTAAAACTTCAGCTGAATTAAAGATGGACACCGTTACATTTTCGTTTGTCAAATGGCAACCACTTCCGCTGCATCCAAAGTGCCAATTTAAAGCTGCAGAACTGCTCCAATACAATTTAAAGGGGCAGCAAGTCTTTTAAAATCCAATCTGCTAAAATAGTCTTTAACAGGCAATATCTTCCAAGTGCCATAGTCTTAAAGGGGCATTGTTCCCAAAAGTCACAATATGTCCCCAGGTGGTTCTTAAAGGGCCAGCAACAGCATAATAAAATACAATATGCCCAAATACTGTATTAAAAGGGCCAAATCTCCCAGGGGCCATAGTCAGCAGGCAGGAGGCGGGCAAACAGGCTTCTCCAATACCCAGTGGCAAGGTTGGTTTCGCCACACCTGCGGCTTAATTCTTTCAGCTGTGTCACTCATGCCTATGCGGAATTGGGATGGGGGTCGCCATTGTACCGGGCTATGTGGCGTAGCTACCCTTCTCCGTTCTGGTGTCATGCCGGGGGCGTGAGCCCCCTGGGTGCCGGTTCAGGTTAATTTCTATTCCTTGGTTTTACCTTTTGACATTTAGGATGCCCGCGATAGGCCGTGAAACACTGACATTGCTCCTGTAGGCTGTGTGAGGGACGAGCGGTTGAATCCCAGGGCACCCTGTGGCTGTTCCGGTTGGGTTAACTCGTGTGGGGTCGTGGTCACGCCTAGCTGAGCATAGTTCGGTCCCCGCTCTGGGCCGTGGCTCGGCCTGGGAGCGTCTCAGGGCCATAGCCCGGTCGCTTATGTGTGGGTGGGTATGTCCTTGTCCTCCCTGCTCCCCCCCCATTCGACTGTGTGTATTCTCCAGTCCGGGGAAGGGTTGAGATTTAGTGCTTCTGGCCCTGGCAGTCCAAGTGAGGGGTAGACGCGTTGTCAGTCTCCCTGGGGTTCTACGTCTTAGTGGGTGTAGGTACGATATTGAGCCAACAGTCGTGAAACAGCCCGTGGTTTGTCTGTGCGTAACGTATGGGTTGCGAGGGTGGGAGTCCTGCGCGGTCGTGGTCAGGTCCTTTCCGTCTCTTCTCTGCCTCACTCCCGGAGCCCCCTCTGCCGGCCAGCGGCGTGTGATCCATGGTGTCCACGGATGGGTGCGTCGTTCCTGCGTTCCACGGAGCTTAGCCGTGAGGGTCTCCATTGCGAATCTCTTCTAGTTTGTCCATCCATTGTGATATGGTGGTGTCCTTCGATTTCCATCTGACGGGGATTAAGCGTTTGGCGGCGTTGAGGAAGTGCCTTGTGAGGGATTTCTTGTAGTGCCATATTCGCATCTGAGTATGGTTGGTTGGTTGAGAAGCATGGGGATATATGCGTCTAACATTTCAGTGAGTTTGTTGTAGATCTGCTGCCAGTAGGGTACGATCAGAGGGCATGACCACCATATGTGTAGGTCCGATCCTTCCGCGGCTTCGCACCGCCAGCACGTGTCGTTGGGTGCGATCTCCAAGGCGCTTAATCTTGCCGGGGTTCTATACCAGCACGTCAGAATTTTGTAATTAAGTTCTTGCATTTTGGTGCCGAGTATCCCTTGGTGATGGACGTGTATTTTCTCCCACTGTTGGTCCGTTAGTGTTATTCCCGCGGTCTGTTCCCACTTGGAGTGGAAGTGTGCCGGGGCCCCTTGGTCTGCCGCTAGTAGCATGGCATATAGGGTTGAGATACCGCGGGGTAAATGTTCTCCACTGGAGTACGTGTTGTCTCCCCAGTAGTGTAGTATAGTAGCGCTGTACCGTAGGATACCAGTTGCCCTGTTTTGGGTTAGCATATCTTCGCTTGCCCTTCTATTGTAACCGCAGGTGGTTCCCTTATTTACCACTATAATGTCTTAAAGCATAGAACTTAGTAGGCCTAACCATACAGATATCTTAGCCATAATTTTATATAGTGTAAGATCCTCTATTTAACATATATAAATAATTGAGAATACAATATAAAATAAGGATTGTCTTGGAAGCAAGATTGTCTTTTTGGATATTTATTATATAAAATCCATGATAGCAGAGTTTATAAGATTAAATTACATGCTTGCAAATATCATTAATAGGTTAACATACCCTTCTGAACATGTCGTCATGTCAGCCTCTCTGTCATTTTAAGATGGAGCAGCGTCTGTCTCCAAGTCTCTCCTCTGTGTTTTAACATTTAAAAGTACACCTATTTATACCTTAGGTGTCTCCATTTTAAGGTTACTGTAGTTCAAATATGAAAAAGTAACACTTCTTTTACTTTATTCAGTTTAGGACCTCCCTTAATTTGGCAAACATACAAGGCCATAACTAAAGGGTGTATACGTCATGGAAATTTTCCTGACTTAGTTCAAGATGGCATCTTAAAGTCTGAATAGGTTATCTGTTGTTTATACTAAGACAAGTGTACAGTCGTGGGAGATTCCCGGATTTGGGGAAGTTCCATTAACTTGGGGTTACCACAGTATATTGTGTACTGCAAGAGTCGTAGTATAGCCTTGAAGCTTGTTTATGCATTATTGTTATTGTAATTCGTCTGGGACAAAATGGCGCAAACATATTATGCACTGAGGTTATTGCTTAAAGAAATATCTATGAAAAACAATGTTCCATTTCTAACACCTTGTCAGTTTGCAATATCTCTTAAAGACAAAGTACACAGTTTAAGAAATACAACATTTCATTCTAAAACTTGTAATATTTGCATTTGCCCATAACACTATTATGTCCTGAGCACAGAAATGACTCAACCAATTATACAAACCTGAAGCTCAAAATAAACTGAAATCAGTTTTTTGTTTTTTTGGGGGGGGCGGGGTGGTGTTTGGTGTTTCTTTTTAAAATTTATTTCTGCATTTCCCCTTGAGACAGTAATGCATATTGCCTCTACAGAATTTTCTTAGTATTTAAATTGTTTTTTAATTTTCTTGTCTTTGCGGTACATTAACTCCAATGATTTCCTACAGCTTTTCATAAGTATTCATTATATTGTGGTTCATATAAATTATAGGTTTTTCCGTATATAAACGCCAAGTCATAAACCTTAATTATCATTGGAAAATAACCTTGTCCATTCCATTGTACAGCTCTGCTGATTTTGTTGGCATTTCTAAATAATTATTCTGAGTCTGTTTTGGAGGGCGGGGGGGGATTTGTCTTTTTTAATTTTTAATCACGCAGTAAATCTAAACTCAAATGTCAAGTTCATCCCGTAACATTGTTTTAGAAACAATTAATCACATTTGTACATTCTTTCATTTATCTGCTATGAAGGCAACATAGATACAAAAGTTGCCCAAAACTTGGATGGGAAATATGAAAAAATTAAACATCGAGCAGAAAGATCCATTTATTTCCCTTCTCCAACCATGACTACTATAGTACTCTGTAGAAGTAGTGGTGCCAGAGTGCAAACACGTCCTGATACTGATTAACTGCCCTAGATTAGGATGATAATGCAGAAGTATAAGTAGGCACCCAACACAGGTAAAGGTTTAAAAAATAAAATAAATGGTCTGACCTTTTTACTTAGGTGTTGCTCCAAAGGATTCCTAGAACCACAACTGCTGCATGCTGTGGAACATTGTGTATCACTTTATAGATTATGTGCTGAAAAAAAACATAGATTTAAACCTTAATCACCCGATCACAGGTGCCATCATGAAAGAAATGGAGTGCCTCTCCAACCTGCTCCAAGCATGTACACGCAAGACAGAAGAATTTGCCTGCTCGGTGGATGATAAGTATATGGTGTGGCTACTGGAGATTGAAGAGGAGGCAAGGAAGATGTTTAATAAGTGAGTATAATAATGTTCTGGCACATAAGCACTGCATTTGAAAGTCAATGTAGTTCATATCACCAATGGTATGGAAGGAAATGATTGCAATTGTATATATTTCACAAGATGGATCCTCTGCCAAACAGTTGGCAGAATTGATTCTCCAGTGAGGCGCATTCAGTGGAAAGGGGTCATACAAGAGAAATACTATTAGTGGGGCTAATTGCTACATGCAATTGACTTTTTCTATGGAGCGTCTTGTGGGATCCTCCATAGATCTCAATTACGTGCTCATGCACATGCTGAAGATAACCTGCCAGGAGAAGATTGCGGCGCCTGCGAGGCACTGGGTCAAGTAAGTAGAACTTGTGTTTGCGTGCCGCTCTAGAGTACTCCTAAAGTGTGTGATTCTTTGTTCCAATTGCTATCTCTGGTGAATCGATTAGTTTGAGTTTTGCCCATTACTAGAGAAGCATTATGGGCATTGAGTGCATTTATAGCCCATAAATCCAATGCCTGTCATAGCAAAACACAATCTATGCTCTGAAAATCTAATCTCTCAATCTGGAAATGCCTCTAGTAGTGATCAGTCTGACTGCAACTAGAGGCATGCACTTGGACAAATGTAAATATTGCTATTTCACCATTTAGTATAAATCTTACATAGGTTTTAGTGCTTGGTGTCTCTTTGAGAGTCTATGCCACAGGTGGTAACCTTTTTCTGTCCTAGACATGCTATCTCAAGGCATCACTAAGGCCATTTTTTATCTTGCATAAAGAGCATCTGCTTTGACAGTCCGTTGTAATGGACCAACATGTCTTGGAATATCATGTCTGATCACTTTTGTCAGGCAGTGATGAACCTAAATTACTATTTATGCAAGCAGTATCTAATTTAAATGGTGTTTCAGAGTGATTATTTATAGTGTGTGTAATGTACATACATATAAAAGGTGGAGCTTTTAGATAAAGATTCTGCAAAATAAAATTAGTACAAAAAATAGTGCAATATGTCTTTTAAAACACTATATTCAAAGGAGTAAAAGAATAGTTGAACTCACAAGCCTGGATTCATACCCTCATATGACTCGAGTGGTATAATCCTCTGGACCATCTGGGGGTTGTCCAGACCCTTCTTTTCCAGCGTTCTTAGTGGTTTTTCTTGTATCCCTCCACTGGCTCCCAAATACAGAATTGCCAGATACAGAAAGGATCCTTTCAAAGTAGTTTTATTTCTCCAAAACTGGCATTTCTGTATTTGGGAGCCAGTGGAGGGATACAAGAAAAACCACTAAGAACACTGGAAAAGAAGGGTCTGGACAACCCCCAAATGGTCCAGAGGCTTATACCACTCGAGTCATATGAGGGTATGACTCCAGGCTTGTGTGTTCAACTATTCTTTTACTCCTTTGAATATAGCGTTTTAAAGACATATTGCACTATTCTTTTGTACTAATTTTATTTTGCAGAATATTCGCAGAATCTTTATCTAAAAGCTCCACCTTCTATATGTATGTACAATTGTTTTTAAGTGGTGTATACCACTTTATAGGTGTTTTTTGAGCTGTAATACTTGCTTACCTCCATATTGTGCACACGTTTTATTGTGTATATATGTCTAAAATTGATCTAACAATTTAACCCCTCAGTGACTTTAATGCTGAGCCTGAGCTAATGCCAAAGACCCCGTCTCAGAAGAGGCGCCGGAAAAAAAGAACCTCAATTCTGCCAGATGAAAATCAAGACGGTAAAACCCGAAGGTGAGTGCTGCTATGGAATTAGTTCATTTATTTGTTGAAAACCTGAAGTCGGGCAGGGGAGTTGGGATGAAATAATTTGGCTAAATTACAAAATTTGGTAGCCAACTTAATTAATTTTAACCAAACGTACAAGTGGCGTTTACATCATTTGTTAAAGTCTAGACGAAAATATGTATTGCAATATTTCACATCTATACAGGTTAAGACACGGTAATGCATTGTTGCCAGCTTGTATCCAGTTTAGTAGTGTCACATTAATTACAATGGTTCTTTATTGTGAATAGGGAACTCTTGTTTAGATTTCTTTAACATATTTGACTTTGCAGGATATCCAGGAGAAAAAGCAATGTTAGCTGGAGCACATCTGTGCGAAGGCTCTCCACAAAATACCAGAACAAACCTGCTGACACATCTATTCAAGAATTTCAAGAACAACCCAAGAGATTAACTAGAGCACAAGCCAGTAATGCACATCCTCCTGTAGCAGAGAAGCCTTTGGCAGAATCGCCAGAGCTAGTCCAGAAACTAGTTCTTCGCGTTAGCATCACAGAGGGCGATCGTAAGAGTGCAGAAATGCACGTCACAGATACTGTTCCTCTTGGTACTGACCCGGCCAAGTCACCTGCCCCAGACCATGAACTACCTGAATCGGCTTCCCCTGTAACTCCTGGAGCCAATAGTCGTGCTATAGGAAAATTAATACTGGCACACAGTTCCACTCCAAAGCAGGTATCTGCAAATTTAGAAACAATAGACCTCACAAAGGTATCTCCCCAGCCTGCTGTAGAACCAGAAAAGGAACAGAAATTGGATTTTTCGGACACCTGCACCACACCTACAGGTTCACGATCTGACAGACGTTCTGTGCGGCGCAGCCTTGTCGTTCGTCAATCCACTGGCCATCATGCATCTCTGGTGAGCAAGTACTCCCTGGCTACCAAGCGGGACAGCATGACTCGGAAATCTGTGCGGAAATCGATACGCCGTTCCATTTCTAAAAAAAGAGCTGCGATGGAATCTTCTGCATCTAGCTACAAGAGCTGTAAGTATAGTTTAAATTGTTCAAAGGTGTCACGGGCCAGAGTCCTAAGCCACCCTGGCAGATATGTGACTAGGAATTCTGGTTAAAAGCATTGCCATTTTATTCTGGGGGTAATAGATGGGTGTGTAGCAAGACCTACTAGGATGGTCTGTAGGCAGAAGCCATTGAATTTAGGCCTGTTGCACTGTATTCAACAGACAAGTACTCATGGACTCATTTGATATGATACAAAAAGGTAGAGGGAGGCAGTGCCTTTGTGGATGTCCTCTGGTCCAGTTTAGGGTTAGTCAATATAAAAAAAGACAGAAAACGGAATATAGTGTAGTAAAATAAATACACTTAGTTTATGGATCTTCTAACCAGCTCCAAATGTTTGTGCCTGGGCGGTATAATACTCTCCTATGGATATACTTGTCTTGATTTTATGGTGGAGGATTTATTGGGCCTGGTATGTGGCTTCTGATGGCAGATCTATGTAGATTAAGGCCCCTGTTATTGAGTTTCCACATCAGCGTTAATTTTGTAAATTATTTTAGTCGACAAAAACAATTCAGCTGACAATACAGGCTTCCCCAAACTCCGGCCCTCCAGATGTTGCGGAACTACAACTCTCATAATTCCAAGAATGAAATGAGCTGAGAATCATGGGAGTTGTAGTTCAGCAACATCTGGAGGGCCGGAGTTTGGGGAAGCCTGTGACTACGACTAAAATGGCTTTTTAGTCAAAAGACTATGACTAAAACTAAATTGAAACTTGCTGCCAAAATTAACACTGTACCACAAAGATGTGCAGAGCGCACTAGATTTTGTTCTATTTCTATTTTATATGCTTTCATCAGTAAGCACCTGCTACTGCACATCTACATAGATCTGCCATCAGAAGCCCAATACAATCATCCACAGGGAGGATTATACAGCTAAGGCACATACATTTGGAGCTGATTATAAAAACCATAAACTGAATGTGTTTTTATTTTATTTACCCCCACCCCCATATTGACTAACCCGGACCTGAGGACAATCCATAAGGGGCCGCCACCATCTCTCTTGTACAGTATCCATTCATGGTCAGACACTGGTGTGGTTTTTTTCAGCTGCCTACCTACACCTAACAAGAGCTAGAAATCTTATACACTGTGTGTTTGTGTCATCTATTTGAAATGCGCTTATTAAAGTGAAATCTAGTGAATAAAACGTGCCTGATCACTGTGGAATACTAACCTGAAGATCTCAGGGAGTTTGTGCCTAGTACATATTTTATTAAAATAATACATCTTCTAAAGATTTCATATTAGACCTACATTTTATTATGCATATATTTTGAACATGTTGGAATTTGAAGAAAACTTGAAACTGCATTAATGGACAAGTTAGTGTCAAATAGACTGCCATGTTAAAATTAAAGGGAAAATATAGTAGGCACCCAGACCATTTCAGCTCATTGAAGTGGTTTGGGTGCAATGTTCCTATTGCGAAGAAAGTGCAATGTTTACATTGCTGCACGAAGTCTGCCAACTAGCCACTGGAGGTGCTTCTTGGTTGTTAAAGGACCACTATAGTGCCCTGAGGATGCCCCCACCCTCAAAGTCCCCCTCCCGCCGAGATCTAGGGGGAGGAAGGGGTTAAATTGACCTCTTTATCCAGTGCTGGGCGGGGAGCTCTCCTCCTCCGCGCGCGCATTCAGCCAGTCTCATAGGAAAGCATTTACAATGCTTTCCTATGGACGCTGGTGTCTTCTCACTGTGAAAATCACAGTGAGAAGCACGCAAGCGCCTCTAGCGGCTGTCAATGAGACAGCCACTAGAGGTTGGATTAAACCTATTGTAAACATAGCCGTTTCTCTGAAACTGCTAGATTTATAGAAAAAAGGTTCACCCTAGCTGGACCTGGCACCCAGACCACTTCATTAAGCTGAAGTGGTCTGGGTGCCCATAGTGGTCCTTTAAGGAACGTTTGGTCCACTAATGCTAGTCGTCGTCCTGCTCTGCATGAGAACATCCAGTGTCTTTCCCCAATGCTTTCCTATGGGGAGGCCTAATGTGCGCATGGCAGTGAGATGCATAAAGGAGCTATAGTACATAAAAGAAGTAGAGGGTGTAGCGTGATCTGTGAAAACGGATTACAGCAGAATATAGTGTATATTTCCTTGTGTATAGTAAGAATATAACAGATTTGCACTTAGTGTAGTATATTCTGATTATGGGTGAGGTAAGTAAAAGAAATACACTTAGTTTATTTCTTCTGAATGCGCTTTGGTGGTACAATCCCTGCATAGAGATATTCTGTGTATGCACATGCAGAGGAACTCCATCTAGGTATGCTGGTCACCCCACCTTGTGGGTCTCACCGGTTTGTTGGTAGATAATATATGTATGTGCTCACTGTTATAAATACATTTACAAATAGAGAGCTAAAATTAGGTTTTGCTCAGGTGCTATTCCCGCGCTCCGTCCACACCGCTCTGGTGGTAGTCCCAAGCGTCACGGAAGGTCAGTGAAGTCCAGAGGCTAGCAAATAACCACTTTATTTAATACACTAGTACATAAAATAAAAGCGGTAAAAGAACACTTAACACATTTTGCCACAAAGAGGCTTTTTCAGAAGTTACACATAGGCTTCACACGTATTACAGGGAGCACATTTTGATGTAACTGACACGTGACATCGTAGATCATGTGATCAGCTAAGAAATTAGATTATTCATCTAAAATAAACAATTGACAGACAAGGTGTATTCTACAGCTTTGTATTTCTGGCACTTTAGTATCCCTTTAAGTCTCCATTGTATTGTGGCTAGGATACCTCCACACGTTGTGTGCATTCAACTTACGATGACCTACTAAATCATGTTTGTCTTTAAAGCCACAGTGTCCCATTTAGACAAATGCAAATCCAGTCTCTGATGTTGAGGGTGATGTATTTTATTTTAATGTGCTTATGACATTCTAATTTTCTTTTACACCATCCTTATAGACCAGAGCTCTGTTGAAATTGTGGACGAGGAAGTCACTATTAAAATAAGGTGAGGAATGAAATCTTGGTATTCGAAAATTTGCTGAAAGTGGTAATAAACCTAATGTTTGAACTCCTTTTAGAAGAATAAATGTATTATGGGGACTAGAGTTGAGGTGTTTCTTTTAAAGGGCAACTTTCTCTCTGGAATTTTAAAGCCTGTTTTACTTATCCCTATATTTAATATGTATTTGCTGTGTACTACATTAAATGTAGAAATCCACACTTTATCCTCCAACTGGGCACCTCCATCTTATCTCCCTATCAGTCATTGTTATTTTATTCATAAAGCGCCAACAAATTCCGTAGCACTGTACAATGTATGCATTAACACGCGTAATTGGAACTAGACAAGATGGACTGACAGGAACAGAGGGGTTGAGGGCCTTGCTCAGTGTTAGAAGCTCTGTTCTTTGTATGCTTCCTTTATACTGACTGCCAGGTGAAGAGAAGTGGCGTGTTTATATGCTTTCCTCTTAATCTGCACAATTTGTCTTGGGTTATGTTTTCTTGCATCTTATGAAATAAAGGTTAATAAAAGGTTTCGGGTAACCCAAGTTCAATTTTCTCTGTATGAATACATGCATGGGAAGTTCTAAAACTGATTCGTTTACAGATGACCTACATAACATGCCATTTAATACTTATTTTGTAGGACTGATCCTGAGCAGACTGCCCAAGGTACAAAGGTAAGTGCAGTGCATCAAATACTGTGCAGAGTCTTTCAGAGAGATACTGTAATAAACAAAACGCACATGGTCATACTGTAATCATACAACCTGTATCTTGCAGACGCGCATACAAAATGTAATCAGAACTTATTTAGAAGTGTGTAACTTTATTTTTAGAAATACATATTCTCATTATGTTGCATGTGCTATCCTTTCTATGTGACATAGTGCATTTGAAATGGTTTTTATTTTGAGGCTTTTAAAAAAAAAAAATTCTTTTCAGAAAAGTAGAAACTTTTTTTTTTTTTGCTTTAAAGGGACACCCCAGTTTCCTAAATCACTTTAGCTTGCTAAAGTTTCATGTGTGAAGAGTGTGTTCTATATATTTCCCTTTTGCAAATAGTGCAGATTTAAATAGAAATACACTTATCAATTACACTGGTTACACCCCTCTGGGCTTTTCAAGCAGACAACAGATAATGTTACTTCCTGGCTTCATTAGCTTATTTTCACTGAAGTCAAGAGGCAACAATTGCTCAGAGCAACTGGTTTGCAAATACTTCTCATTGAGCTGCATTGGGAAGTCTGTGATTGGACATTCAGTCTGAGCAGGATCAGAAGGGGAGAGCTTGCAAAGGCAGCAGACAAGAGAACTGCAGGTTTTACAAGCTTTTTTTTATCCGATGGAAAAAAAATACATAACGAAATACATGCAAGTTTTCACTTGGGGTATATCTACTAAACAGTGATTTTATTAATGTTTATATTTGGGCAGTGGGGTGTCCCTTTAACATTTGTCAACCTGCAAGTACTATATAAAGGGTGGAGCTTTAGTCGAACTCCACATCCTTTGACAGGGGCCAGCCAATGACAAAGTTGACTCTTACCTCAAGCATATTTTCTCTGATTCTTGAGATTCTGAGAGTAAACCATGCCAGGCAAGCCTCCCAGGTCCAATGCATATGCCCCAGTAAGAGCAGAGGCTTGACTTCTGGCAAGTGCCATCTTGGATACACAAAGATGGCACTGCTGTGTATAGACCTGGCTGGGGGGAAAAAGGTATTTTTAACTCTGAGCCACTGTCACTGGTTCGTTATTGAGGTGTAGGTACTAGGAGGACCTATATAAAGGGAGACAAGGAAGGAAACTGATGGACACTGTACGTTTCGTGGCTGTGTTTTAAAAAAAAATATATATTTTATCTGCATTGGCAGGATTCTGCTCCAAAAAGCCCACGCCGCTCTGCCCGCTCTCGGTGTTTCAATAAGATTGCCATCAGTAATGTACCTGAATCTGATGTGTCACAGAAGAGGATAACCCGCCGACAGTCTCAAACAGGTGAACGAATATCTTTTTCTTTGAGGACCTGCATTGTTAGGCAGGATTCTACTTAATGCTCCTGTGACTTGCTCTTGGCGGCTGAGCTATACCAAAAAAGCTCTAATTTCCAGTCAACATTTGAAACCATTGTAATGGTAGGACAACTGTTTCTCAATACCAAGTGAATAGGAGCTTGAGTCACTTATGACTAAAATAATGCAATACAATCCTTTTCTCTTCAGGAGAAAGCAAAAAACACACTTATTTTTAGAGTGCACAATATAACCATGTGTTTTCTGCAGTCTCTACAACATTAGCAAATATCATGTCCTGAAGTAGATGCCCTTTATTGTCCAGTAATTTGGATTATTTTTTTCTTTTACAGCAACTGTTGAAGAGTCTGATGCTCAATGTGTGAGGTAAGTACTTGATGCCTTTTTATTTTAAAATTGGTCTGATTCCATATGTTTGGCTTTGTGGGATTTTGTTTTTCCCTTCTCATGTGGCTCTCCATCTACAAACAGGAGAAAGAGTTACAAGCGAGCAGTAGATGAAGTCTCAGATGATGAGCAACCAGTAGAACCAGAACTGCAGTCCCCTCCAAGAAAGAAGACTCCATCTCCACCCTGCCCTCCTAGCAAGGTAGGTTCTAAATATATGGCGGTGAGGCCAGTAACTGATATAGTGTTGGGGATTAAGTCAATCTGTTTTGGTTTTCAAGGTTGTGAAGCCACCTCCACATATGAAATCTTTCTTGCACACTGTGCAGAAGAATCAGCTGCTTATGATGACACCAGGATCCATTGGCAAGAACTTTATGGTCAAAACCTTCATTAAACGCAATACTCCTCTCAAAACTGACCCAAAGGTAATTATATCAAATGGTTCGTAGTAGGAGGGTTTTTTTTTTTTTTTTTGTAGAGGTGGTTTGGTTGATTTGCTTAGATCGTTGTACCTGTTTATAGGCGTGTTTAGGGTATTCTATATATTGCTTTGCTGTCACATGATTTAAATGTGTTTGGCCTGATTGCCCTAAATGATCTACATACCAACAGCAGTGATATTTAGTAACTTAATGAAGTTCATAAACTCTGATTCGTATTAGGTGGATATTACAACTGGACTACTATACCATGATAAGCCAGTTATTGACTTGCTCAAAGTTTAAAATAAAATCCAAAAAATAAGCGCCTGGAAAATAGACACCAAAATAAAAAGATTTTCAGAACGCTACTAATGCAGCACAGGGTTACTGTTTAATTTTCCTTCTGTTCTGGGGTAAAGAAGCTTGACCTTGTGCGGTTGTCTTTACTCAGTACCGATGTCTATATTCAAGATTTTTTATTTTTTTTTTATTTTTTTTTTTTCCTTGGTATCTTCAGGCTGACGTAAGTTACTTTTATTTTTGGGTGCATGAAGGTGGAAGCTTAAACACTACCATTTTGATCACTGTTTCTCTATTACAACTTGTGCACTTGGTCACTTTTATTGGTGTGATGAGAACCATTTAAATATTCTCATATTTCCTAGGAGAAGGAACGCCAGCGTCTGGAAACACTGCGTAAAAAAGAGGAGGCTGAAATTCAACGGAAACAGAAAATAGAAGAGGAAAAGAAACGTAAGCAGGAGGAATTAAAGATGTGAGTGATCCTTTTTAGAATAGCAAAATTTGCTGCTGCCCAGCTTCATATGATTCTGCTGCAGAACCAGCTGTTTAGTTTATTAACTGAACTGCTTGTAGTCTGACTTTGTACTGGTAGTGATTTGCCTTTCCATCTCTTAGTCGGAGAGAAGAGCGTCTGCGTAAGGTGCTGCAGGCCCGTGAAAGAGTAGAGCAATTGGAAGAAGAGAAAAAGAAGAAAATTGAACAGAAATTTGCACAGATCGATGAAAAGAGTGAAAAAGTAAGTATTGTCTTTTTCTTTTGGTTTATTCTGGCCTGATTGATTTATCCAGATTAAATTAAATGAATGTATACTTTATCATCCAGTACTTTCTAATCTGTGTCTGCAGGTCCGTGAAGATCGTCTTGCAGAAGAGAAGGCAAAAAAGAAATTGATTGCAAAAAAACAGGAGGACGCTGAGAATAGGCGAAGGCAAGAAGAAGAAATGCGAAGGCTTAAAACAAAGCAAATGGTGAGGTTAAATAAGTCTGTATCAGCGCTAGTTAATATACCCCTATTTTAAAACATAGGAGTAAACAAAGAAAATTGATTATCTTCATCCTTAATACCACATATATACATTAACTGTCACATTTTATGATATGTAGATATCGCAATGAGCCACATCCTCAGTTGATTGGAACTGAGTGGTTCCGTTACAAATAAGATTGTCTGTTTCAAATTATTTAAGGCAGTTAATTGTCCACCTAGCTAATTTACGAATTTAGAACAATTCTGTATGTAATATTGATTTGTATCTTGACTGTATATGCACGTTCATAATGAGAATTATAAAATGACAGTTAATGTATATATGTGGTATTAAGGATGAAGATGGAACCATAATTATATACATGTAAAGACTTTTAGGAAAATCAAATACACCAGATTTTTAATTGAAGTGTGTGTGTGTGTGTACAATCCCCCAAAACACTTCATCTTGAGAGAGCCCGATCTAACGGGCGAAACGCATGGATCGTGTTTTGGCGGGATTTTTGAATTTGCGGTGACTACAGCAGTATCGGTCAGCCGGCGTTCCTGTAAAGATCGATCTGAGTGCACAAGATCGGTTTGGAAGTTTACATCCACAGAGCGGAAACCATCTTTCTGGTTTATACTCTGTATAACACATGCTTTTATTGTGAATGTTAGAAATAAGTTTCACAACACTTGATTGTAAGTTCTTCTTATGGGGGATTTTCGTATGGGAAATAAAACTGTAACAAAATGACGCTATGTCAGTATCTTTTCTATTTAAGGTTGGATACTTGTAAAGACACAGATTTCCAGTACTGGTTATTGTTGCAGTTACCAATCCTTCAGGACATTTGAAAATACCCACACACAGATTGAAATTGGAATGCTTTTCTTATCAATTTTCTTTGATTTCTAGGTTTTAAAATAGGGGTATATTAACTAAGCGCTGATTCAGACTTTATTTTGTCTTGTGTGGTGTTTTAAAACTTGGGAAGGTTTTTATTGTATCTAGCAGCTCTTAACGTTTTTTTTTTTTTTTTTTTTTTTTTTGGAAAATTGAAATGAAGCTTTGGCTTAGAAATGCCAATGTGTGATTTATATCTATTTGCGCTGTCTAGAACTCCTATAACTAAATGGTGAAGTTAGTCATTATTGCCCTACTTTAATCTTACTCATCTGCTTTCATGGCTGACAGGAGGAAGAGGAACGCAGAAACCAGGAGTTGTTGCAGAAGAAGCGAGAAGAGGAAGAGCAGGAGAGACTGAGGAAGCTTGCAGAAGCAAAGAAACTAGCAGAGCAACGGCAAGCAGAGCAGGAGCGTGAGAAACAAAGAGAGCAACAACTGGCAGCAGAGAGGGAACAGCAACGTCTCAAGTTGGAAAGGTGAAAGTCTTTTGAAGTCTGTATAAAGGATGCTTTAGCAGGATGTATAATGTAGACGGTGGTTTTTATTGCCAAAAAAATAAACATTTTATTTAAAAATCTGGTTTCAGAGAGAAGGAGCGTTTAGAAAAGGAACGCGCTCTGCAGCTGCAGAAAGAGTTGGAGCGTGCAGCACAAGAGAAGGAACGGCAATGCAGAGAGGCAGAGGAGCGCAAGAAGAAGGTAAATTAACTTTACGGTTTATAAATTAAAGTGCTTAATTGAGCTTTGAGAGTGAATGACCTGGTTGATCACTGGGGTTATAAAAGTGGGGTGTTTGTGAATACACTTAGTTTACCTCATCTGGTACAAATGTATTGTTGGTAGAGTGGAAAAATCTAACGAGGCGATGCTTATTTTAAATCTGAGCAGGACTAACTGACATCTAAGATTTCAGTCAATGCCATTTAGTTTGGACTAATTTGACACGGATAACGAAGTGTTAAATTTGCAGCAATAAGTGGTTGGCCCTGGGAAGGAAGTTGTGGAGCATATGTGCTAGAGTAATGTTTGCAATCACTTGTATATCACACAGACTGCTGTAGTTATTTAAAGAGGATTATACAAACTGTGATCATTCTTATTCCCTTATCCCCTTAAGGACCGAGGACGGTTCAGGACAGTCATCTGCATTTTCCCATTGCCGACCGATGACGGTTCTGAACTGTCCTAACAGTCCTAGTTCCTTACCTGATCGGCGGCGATCAGTGTTGCTCCCGTTGTGGGGAGACTGCCTGCAGCCCAGACAGTCTCCCGACACTGGATTAGGACCCCTGTGGTCATGTGATCGCTCAACACAGCAGTCACATGGTCACAATAGGTGTCCATGTGTCTGCCTGCAGGGGGACTGTCTGTGCTGACAGGCAGTCTCCCTGCTAGTGTAAAAAAAATAAAGTTAATAATAAAATAAAAAAAGTGTGTGTGTTTATATGTGCATATGATATATAAACATATATTATATCTATATATCATATGTCATACTAAGTGTATTTTATGTAATTATATTAATATAAAAATACACTTATTAAATTACACACGTGTATATATAACTATATTGTATATATTAAATATAAATTAGTAATTTAAAAATTGAAGAAAAAAATTATCTATATGAAATTTTATTCTAACTGTATTTTAAAATATTTATATTTATATCAAAATACACTAAGAATTAATTTGTATAAAAATAATACGAAATATACATATGTCCATATACAAAATTACATAAATAATTATATAAATATACACGTAGACTTCAAATATAAATATACATATATATATTTAAATTCTACGTGCGTATTTAGGTAATTTTACATAATTAAGTAATTTTATTGACTGCAATTTGAGGGACCTGCCTGCCAACAGAGGCCGGAAGTCCAGAGAATTTAATTTGCTTGCACTGTATTTTACCCTGTAACGTTCTACGACACCATAAAACCTGTACATGGGGGGGTACTGTTTTACTCGGGAGACTTCGCTGATCACAAATATTAGTGATTCAAAACAGTAAAACATATCACAGCGATGATATTGTCAGTGAAAGTGACTTTGTTTTTAAATTTTTCACACACAAACAGCTCTTTTACTGATATTGTTGTGATACGTTTTCCAGTTTTGAAACACTAATATTTGTGTTCAGCGATGTCTCCCGAGTAAAACAGTACCCACCATGTACAGGTTTTATAGAATTTTTGAAAGTTACAAGGTCAAATATATGGGTCAAATATTTTTACATTGAAAATGGCCAGGTTGGTTACGTTGCCTTTGAGAGCGTATGGTAGCCCAGGAATGAGAATTACCCCCATGATGGCATACCATTTGCAAAAGAAGACAACCCAAGGTATTGCAAATGGGGTATGTCCAGTCTTTTTTAGTAACCACTTAGTCACAAACACTGGCTAAAATTAGCATTCAATTTAGTTTTACTTTTTTCACACACATACAAATATGAATGCTTACTTTGGCCAGTGTTTTCGACTGTGGCTACTAAAAAAGACTGGACATAGCCCATATTAAAGGACCACTATAGTGCCAGGAAAAGATACTCGTTTTCCTGACACTATAGTGCCTTGAGGGTGCCCCCACCCTCAGGGTCTTCCGCCCGGCTCTGGAAGGGGGAAAGGGGTAAAAACTTACCTTTTTCCAGCGCTGGGCGGAGAGCTCTCCTCCTTCTCTCCTCCTCCGTTCCGCCCCGCTGGCTGAATGCGCACGCGCGGCAAGAGCTGCGCTCGCATTCAGCCGGTCGCATAGGAAAGCATTTACAATGCTTTCCTATGGACGCTGGCGTGCTCTCACTGTGAAAATCACAGTAAGAAGCACGCAAGCGCCTCTAGTTGCTGTCAATGAGACAGCCACTAGAGGATTAGGGGGAAGGCTTAACCCATTAATAGACATAGCAGTTTCTCTGAAACTGCTATGTTTATGAAAAAATGGGTTAACCCTAGAAGGACCTGGCACCCAGACCACTTCATTAAGCTGAAGTGGTCTGGGTGCCTAGAGTGGTCCTTTAAATACCCTGGGGTGTCTACTTAATTTTTTTTAAAAAAAATTAATATGTACATGTGGGGTGTTATTCAGAGATTTGACAGATAATAGTGTTACAATGTCACTATTGATAAATTTAAAAAATGTATGTTTTGAAACCGCAATATCTTACTTGTACCTATAGCCCTATAACTTGCAAAAAAGCACGTAAACACTGGGTATTTTTAAACTCAGGACAAAATTTTGAATCTATGTAGCAGTTTTTTTTTTTTTTTCATTCGCTTTTGTAAATGAGTAAAAGATTTTTCAAGTAAAAGTCAAAAAACGTGTTTTTTGGTTTTTTTTCTTTCAATTTTTCATATTTTTTTTGTTAAATTAAAATACATGAGATTATATAAATAATGGTATGTAAAGAGAGCCCCTTTTGTCCTGAAAACAACATATAATTTGTATGGGAACAGTAAATGAGAGAGCGGAAAATTATAGTTAAACACAAACACCACAAAAGTGTAAAAATATGCCTGGTCGCAAATGTACAACATCGCAAAAACAATCCGGTCCTTAAGGGGTTATTTGAATCCTATAGGAACTGCAAGAGTGTCTGGAAAAGCTGCAGAAAGACGAGACCAAGGAGCAGAAAGCAGTTGCGCAAACGTCTGCACTTGATGTCACTGTGGATATCGCGGTGAGATTGCAGGTTTTAAAGTGGTTGAGTGTTATGCAATACTTTGAATATTTGAGCACTTGCAGGGAAGGTCTATATTTAAAACTGTATATTTTTAATGCACTTTAACAAGGCATGTAAGTAAAGATATGACTTTACATTTTTTCCTGATTAGGTAAAATCTTACCTCTTGAAACCTTCAGATGTTTCTGCAGCTATGTTGGTCGTCCATCTTGCTGCCTGCTAGAATGTCCTTGTTTGTACTATTCATTGTGCTAATATGTTCCTCAGAGGCATTGTGGACAATGAACATGCACTGCTCCAGTGCTGATCGAGTGCGTTATAATGCTGTGTAATGTGCTAGGTAGCCACTAGAGGCATGTGGCTGCATCTCAGTGAGCCTGCTGGGAACTGGATATATTTGCACCAAAATTGTTTGTTTTTTGGGAGTATTTTTTTATTTATTTTTTGCTGCTTAGATTCTCTTTTAATAAAACCTACAGAATTCTTGCCGTTTACCTTCCATCTAGATCAAGCTGAAGGGTCAAAAATCATTTGGTACGGTAGAGGAAACCTTATTCCTCTACTCAATCATCCTGATCAGTCGTTGCCTGTCATTTTAAAACTTTATTTTTATTTTTTAATAGTGATAATGTGAATCCATGTCTGAGTCCATTGTGTAGTGATTTTATTTTGCGGTCTCTTAGAAATCACCAGTCTCTGAATCATATGAAATGACTCCAAAGGGCTATAAGCAACCAACTACTAAAATCAACGCAGAGAACTATGGTATGGATTTGAATAGTGACGATTCTACTGATGATGAAAGTATGCCTCGCAAACCCATTCCAGCCTGGGCGTCTGGTAAGTAGGACAGTCTGTGTCTGAAGTGGAAAATGACTTTAAAAGTGGTTTTCATTTTTCTTCTGATATGGGTAAATTGAATAAATAATAAAAATGTCTCTTAATGTGCGTTATTGTTTTTCCAGGCAACCAATTGGCCCAAGCTATGCGTCAGCAGTACTTTAACCCCATCGATGTGAACAAATTGTGTGGGACTATTGAAAATCCAAAGTTAGAGGACATATTTAATAAGAGCAAGCCTCGCTACTTCAAGCGCACCAGTTCTGCTGTATGGCACTCTCCCCCAATGAACAGCACCCGACAGCATCTTGCTGTAGGCTATGGCCTTAAAAAATACTGAAATGGGAATGTGGATTTGCTCCTATCCAGACTACTGCACGCTGCTCCCCCTTTCTACCTGTCTGTCCTGTCGTTTTTTTTGTTTGTTTTGTTTAGTAGTTAATTATTTTTATTGTGTTTACTTATATGGTAGACCATTCTTGTTTAAAAAAAAAAAAAAAAATGACGTTTGTAAGTTTGAAGTTTTATAAAACTTTTTGATCTTGGACTGCAATTGTATCATGCGTTGGTGATTGAAAGAATATCCTATAGGTGCTGTACAATACAAACGCTGTGATATTGCTGTTTGACTAGTCTAAAGGCAGTCCTGCTGTGGAAACGTTGACATTGCAGCACTTTAAACCGTCATCTGTATAGATCCACGGTGGCCAGCTTAGTCTCTGCTGGTGTTTGGGGCTCGGTCTATTGCTTGTCTGGCAAGATGGTCAACTGTGGGGAAGTAATTGTATCTGGAATCAACCACTTATGTACCATTTGTGTACAAATATAAACTACACCCGTGCAGACAAGCAGGCTTGTCGGGTTGTTACAATGAAACATAGATGCTACCTGATAATAACCTGGTCTTCTGTGCTTTGCTTGTGATCTGGTTGCACAATATATTATTCACCTCAAGCAAACCTGTCTGATAATAAATTGATTTTGTAGGGGAGTATCTTGCTTTTAAGAGCGATTTTCCTTGTGTTGCCAGACATCTCTCTGTTCGGGGCTATACCTTTTGCCGTGCAGAGGACTTTGTCAAAAAGATATATGCTTGTCTTTACCTTTTGGTATAATCTATCACTTCTTCCTATTTATGTACATAAGCTCACATCTGTTCTGTTCTGGTTTTGGTTTTTGTTTTAGACTTTTTCAATTGGTTACATCTTACATGATCCTTCCCAACCAAGGTTACTGAATTTCTTTTAACACATCCTATTGGCAGTTTTTAAATATTGCTGTGTATATATAATTTTTTTTTAATAAAGTCTTACTTTTCCTCACACCCTGTGTACCATAAAACATTTGCACAACTTGTGGGCAGTCTTTTCTAGATGTAATTTTTACTGTGCCCATCTTCACACGCTTTTTTATTTTATATAATATGCAATCTAAGGTAAATTACTTCTTGTTAAAGGGAACATTAGAAATGCATCTCAATGCCAATGCTGGTTTGTCTGTTGCAATGGCACCTCAATATGCAGATTTCATGTAGTTGAAGACTGCAGAGGGGATAACACTTCCACATGGCTCACATACCAGGAAAATGGGATGGCAGCAATAGAGGCTCGTGTGGCATACACTGCTTGGTGGACAAGGTGGTACATTGCTCTGCTTTGTCAAGGTCTAGTTGGGGGCTACTAGTATCGGAGTTTACCTTGCAAAAAGTTATGGGGAGAAGTTCACTCAGGGTTTCAGGGATCTTCCTCTTTGCATCTTGTCAATCACTAGAATGGTGGCCATCTTAAATAGCACAACACGTCTGCATGCAGAGGGTGGAAACACTGAATGTCAGTCACACTTTGCAGAACTGCCCCAGGAAGTATCTCTAACAGCCATCTGAGGAGTAGCTAGTGGAGTTGTCCCTAGTCTGCAATGTAAACACTGCATTTTCTCTGAAAAAGTGTTAACTGCAAAAAGCCTGAAGGGAATGATTATACTCACCAGAACAAATGCAATGAGCTGTAGTTGTTCTGATGATTTAGTGTCTCTAAAAGATAACTTTTCTAGTCCTTGCACAGGTTCCCAAGATTTAGAATAGTCTTTGGTGGAAACTGGAATAATCGGTAAGGGCATGAGGGGCAGAAGCACAAGCTGTCTCCTCAGAGTATCTGTTAACTCGGTCAGAAAATGCCTGCCAGCGTCCAGTACAGCCCAGTAGCCCTCAAAATCAAACAATTGTACAATGTATAACCAACTCCCTCTCCCATTTCCCCAATATTCTTATAAAAACTGTTTTATCTGTGACAGTTGTGACTTGCACCATCATTCTTTGTGAGCAGAGGTTGAAACCTTAGGTGGAGACAAAGTTGAGAGGCCTATTCATTCTGAGACTAAACTTGCTTATGGTTGTGATTCTCCGACTGCTATTAAAACCTTTCCAACTGACCTTTTCTCTTTCTGAGAAGAACGTGCAAGGTAGTGGTTGAGGATAACCTATACAATAGACAAGGTTTTATTAGAGCTCACGAATACGTGTTTTAACAAAATGCTCTAATTTTAGTGACTGCAATTTTACAAACACTAACTGACCTAAAGGGACACTACAGTCACCCAGACCACTTTATCCCAAAGAAGTGGTCTGGGTACTGTCTGTCCCACTTACTCCTGCAATGTTTATATTGCAGCACAAAGACTGCTTCTAATGACTGTCTACTAGACAAGTACTAGAGGTGCTTCCTGCTTGCTAGGTGACTTTAGGCAGCCTGATGCTGGACATCCAGCCTCAGAAACTTCCCCCATGGAAAAGCATTAATGCACTGCTGTCATAGTGGGAGGGCCTAATGTTTTTCGGGCGCACATTAGTCCTATAGCTTGGAGGAGCACTGAGGGACATCAGTGCTTGTATTGGGTAAATAAAGGGTTTTCCATTCAGATTAGAGGCAGTACTTGACAACCAGGATTTCTCTAATATGTAGGGAAAACCAGGCATACATTGGTAAACTTAAGATCCTCACCTGGCTCTGTCTCTTCTACCAAAGAGTCCCCAGTTCTTTGCATACCTCCAGCATGAGTTGTAGTCAGGTTTCCTTTTTTGGTCATGAAGCATGGTAAGGGAGGCTCTGCTTCAGTACACCTGGAACGTGCCGGCTGATAATGCCTCTGCAGTGTTCCACTTGTATTTCTACATTTCGCCGATACAAGTCGGGTAAGCCGACTGTGCCCATGGTGGTGGAAAGCACACGCAAGTTGCAATGCATTCCACCAGGGGCGGACTGACCACTCGGGCACTTCGGTCTTGGACCGAGGGCCCGAGACAGTCAGGGGCCCGTCCGCACAGCCATGCTCCAGCTGGAGAGATCAGAGATCTCTCCAACTGGAACAGCAAAAAAAAAAAAAAAAATCATTTCCTTTAATAGGTTGCTAGGGCCCCAGCAAGCCCCCCTCCCATGAGACTGTTACGGGCAAATGCAAATATTACAAGTTTTAGAATGAAATGTTGTATTTCTTAAACTGTGTACTTTGTCATTAAGAGATATTGCAAACTGACAAGGTGTTAGAAATGGAACATATTGTTTTTCATAACTGTTTCTTTAAGCAATAACCTCAGTGCATAATATGTTTGCGCCATTTTGTCCCAGACGAATTACAATAACAATAATGCATAAACAAGCTTCAAGGCTATTCTACGACACTTGCAGTACACAATATACTGTGGTAACCCCAAGTTAATGGAACTTCCCCAAATCCGGGAATCTCCCACGACTGTACACTTACGACTTAGTATAAACAGATAACCTATTCAGACTTTAAGATGCCATCTTGAACTAAGTCAGGAAAATTTCCATGACGTATGCACCCTTTAGTTATGGCCTTGTATGTTTGCCAAATTAAGGGAGGTCCTAAATTGAATAAAGTAAAAGAACTACAATAACCCCAAAATGGAGACACCTAAGGTATAAATAGGTGTACTTTTAAATGTTAAGATACAGAGGAGAGACTTGGAGACAGACGCTGCTCCATCTTAAAATGACAGAGAGGCTGACATGATGACATGTTCAGAAGGGTATGTTAACCTATTAATGATATTTGCAAGCATGTAATTTAATCTTATAAACTCTGCTATAATGGATTTTATATTTTTATATAATAAATATCCAAAAAGACAATCTTGCTTCCAAGACAATCCTTATTTTATATTGTATTCTCAATTATTTATATATGTTAAATAGAGGATCTCTTACACTATATAAAATTATGGCTAAGATATCTGTATGGTTAGCCCTACTAAGTTCTATGCTTTAAGACATTATAGTGGTAAATAAGGGAACCACACACGGTTACAATTGGCGACCACGAAGGGACTTTGTACTTGGAAGCTTTAAATATAAAATAAATACCTAGGTAACCTCTTATACGTAAGAGAAGACACAATACTTTGTCATGGCACAAGTCTTGAAATATCAAGAATCTATTGAGCTACTTGTAGCCCAGACTCAGAGAGAGATCATTAGAGATGATTTTAATGTGAACAAGGCACTGTGAGTTTAGGTGCCAGGTACAACGTAATTAGCATACAATGCTGAAATTGTGGATCTTAACTAATATCATAATAGAACAAATGCCTAATACACCAGCATAGCATGGCCCGTTAGTTCCAGGACAGTGGATTGCAGACAGGGGGATATGTTCACTTTGTAACTGCTTAGTATGCATGCGCAGGAAAAAGATTAATGCAAAATGTTGTCAAAAGAAAAGTGATAAGACAGAGCGATGAAATTTGAAGTCTAATTCCAAGAATGCAAAGACAAATGCATTATGGCTTAATGAAAACATTCATGCAACAGACAGACAGGATTTTTAATTATTGCATTACTGCGTTCTGGATTCTAATGTCCACTATATATGAAAAGTTTTATAAAACAGTGATATTTTCCATATTGTCAGTTATGCTAGCTGTTGATTGAAAATCAGGAATTATAACAGCATAACTATTTTTGGAGTCTGGAATTTCCAGCCAAGGTTGTGAAGATACAGAGACATGTAAACATTCCAAGGAATTGAGAAGTCGTTGTTTTATATTCCAAATTATGAACAACATTATTACATACAGCCATAAAGAGAAAGACATGGATTTTAAATACATTGAGTGCAGTACACTGCAGCATATATGTTATATAATATATGATAAATAGCTTATATTTTTTCCTAAACAGAGTTGAAATTATACTACCCTTCTAGAAAAAAGGGCAACAGGTGGTTATACATCCTTTGCTTCTCTAAATGCTCAGCAAAAAATTAAATATTTAGAAAATGATTAAAAATAATATATGTAAGATAAATCAGGGCTAAATAAAATTGTAACTATATAGGATCTCTAATAACTTTTAAACTGAAATTATTAAGGGCTTATTTAAATAAAATGTTAAATACATTTACAGCTTTAAATGTGACCAAAAGATACTAAATGATGTGTTAAGCAGCCAGTCCAATTCACTAGAATAGCATAAGTATTCTACAATTTAAAGTGCACAATTCCTGCACATAATGACTTTGCTTACTCAGGTACAGTCTTTAGTCTATTGCAATGGCAGTAAAGTCCACCAATTTTAAAAGGGAAAGCTTACTTAAATCATTGGTACTATCCCACCGTACTAGCAGTAAGGAAATTAGAACAATGATATTGTACTACTGACTGTAATCGGTCAGACACATGTAATCTCAGTGAATTTCATAAGCTAGGTTTTCATAAGATAAGATTAAATATCAAAGTTGTTTATATATCAATATATCAATGTTGTTTATAAATAAAAGTATATAGACTAGGCAATAACAGCATTTACATGCATTCAGCAGCCTGCTCTCTCAAAGCCAGAAACGGATTTATAAAAAAAAAAAAGTAGGTTTTAAAAAGTCCACAGTCAACCACACATGAAGGGTGAAATAATTGCTTCTTTAAAAGCTATATGCTGCTGCAATTATGTATATAAATACTGATCAGGGCACAGCGTAGAACTAAAAATACAGTTTCAAATCTCATATATGGGGATTCAGTTCCACCACATATTCTACAATTCTGAAAGAGGCTAATTTTAATAATATGTTGTAATAGCATTGTGAATATATATACTGCAAAATTAATTTGATATTGCAAAGCCTGCAATATTCTAAACAGACATTAAAATTTAAGAAAAAAAGAAAAATAATAATGCCAAAAAAAAAAAAATGCATAAAGGATGCATAAAAAAATGCAGTGTCAATTAAAGTGATGATACTCTGATATATTAAATCACATTGCATATCACATATCTGCTATATGAAAAGTATAAATTAAGGTGACATTACTGTCCAAAGCCCCCTCACATCTATTTTATAGAATCTATACTTTTTTGTGGTCACCTCCAAAGAAGCCTCTGAAATTGGGGGCTCAGAGGGGTGCTCATCCCAAAAGAAATCAGATTCCAGGCTTAAAATTTTTTTTTAAATAAATAAATGATAGAAAAGGAATCACGGGAACACCCAGAACATGCATTTTTGTATATAATCTTAATTTGCAGACATTTTATGCCTTAAAGACATATAAAGGATATTTAATTAAATATGCAGGTATCTTTAAAAAATTAAGCAATGTTAAAAAAATAAATAAAATAAATAATAATAATAAAAAATTTATTTTACACCACAATATAAACAGCTTTGTTAAACAGATTTAAGTACAAGTACTTATGTCAAGAAATATACAGAATACGTTTACAACAGGCAGGTTTAGCATAAATGCAAAGTTGTTGTTTTGGGGGATTTATTATTGCCCAAGAAATCTCCGAACATATTCAGAATTTTTAAGAGCAGCAAGTAAGACAGCAGATTGCAATGGACACCATTACAATATTGCTTTGCCGATTGAGGTCAGAGATTTAAAGAATAAATGTTCTATAGCTCGCTAGACCACTGGCTTTTAATGAACAGTTTGCACAACACTTATAAATAGTTTATTATACTGCACATTATAGCTGTGACAACATAATACACAGGGTAACAATGCTATGTCACTGTTTAATAGACTTACCCAGTATTTAAGGACGACATGTTTCTTGCAAAGTAATCTGGACTTTGAGGAAGGTTCTAACTATGTTTAATTAATTAACTTACAAAAAAAAAAAGAAAAAAAAAAAAAGAAGTTTATTTTTCCCCTGCAAGTGAGTTTTCAGCGCAAGGTCATCTTGTGTTCACAGACTATTCGGTTTTAAAAAGCTGTTCTTTATCTCACATTATGAACAGCCTTGTAATTCCTATGCACACTAAAAGTTGGCTTTTAAATGTTATTGTTTTAACTTTAATATTTCATAGTTAATACGGAGAATAAAGTATATTGAAAGTATATTAATTGATAGGATTTCATTTATCTATTTTGGTCCACTGTTCACTGATCTCGAGTCTCAGTCTGGTGTTCAAACAGTTTTTCTTACGATACGTTGTGAGTTTATATCCACAACTGCATTTTGCTTTGTGGAAACAAATTGAAAGCCTGGCATTGTAATATGTGTATGGACATGCTTATAACAAAGCATGGTACCTCTCCTCATAGATGGTCATTAACAGGCACTTTGATGCAATGTGTCTACCAACGCTTTTCTGTGGTCACTGGATCACATCGCATACCCTATCTCTCTGTCATGATGCAGAGTTTATGCTTGCAAGGATATCCAGACCTTATCCACCTGGTATCCGTATAAATACTCCTATCGTTTAGAGGGGTTAATTACATAATAACCATTGAAGGTAATATGTTGGTTGTTCTTCCTATAGAGGAAAGATGGACTTGCCCTAAAAGCTTTTTCATGGCTAGGACAAGCTCTTATAGAGAGAGGTAATGTACTTCTGACTCCTGAAAAGGAATATTGGTGGTCACAATATGGGAAATACTGTAATTCATGTGTTTAGTAATCATAAGCATTTGCTTATTGCTACATTACTGATGTACTGTTTATTGAAAAATTAATATCTAACATACTTTTTGAATTACTATATATTGAAAGTTTGCCAACATCTCATGGTTATAAATATGTTTTTGTATGTGTTGATGCATGTACCAGGTTTACTTGGATATATCCTGTGCGAAGTGCAACCTCTGATGCCACGTTTTCTAGTCTCACTTCCTTAGTATGCATTTGATAATCCCAGGACCATCCATTTGGATGGTGGTCCTGCAGTTACTGCAAAGGAAACCTAAAACTGGGCAACCACATTTGGGTTACTTTGGGATTTCAGTGCCCCAACCACCCCCAAAGAAGTGGGGTTGTGGTCTGGGAGAATGCTGAGGTTAAATGATTATTAACCAAGTTACTAGTTGCTTGCCCCACACAGTGGTATCTATTTATTCCTATGGTACAGATAAGCATTCACAACATACCTGATGATACAAATGGTGAGACACCATATGAAATGTTACATGTTTTTCACTGACAAATATATTTCTGCACCAGGGAGAGCTTAGAACCATTGGTTCTATTAGAGAAATTTAGGGAATTTTTTTTTTTCCAGCCCACCTCGCCTTGCACCACCACCTATTTCCTTCTGTTGGCCAGTTTGTCCTGGAGAGGGTGATACCGAGAACTTTTACTACAGAGAACAATCAGACCCAACAGAGAACAGTAAGTTTTGATATTTTACAACCTGCTAAATACTTCCAGGACGTTCACAGAACCACTGACTGATACAATGGATGCTGTTAAAGATGACAAGATAAAACAAACAGAGGACGACAGAAAAGCCACCAGAATCATAGCCACGTAACAGACTGAATCATGATCTGACATCTGAACCTGCAAATGTGAAGGAGAAGGATGAACAGACAGACGTTATACATTCACAGTTAATATGGAATGTACGAAAAATGAATCATCAACATCATTATAAGAAAGACTCTGGAGAAAACAGACTGAACCTGAATTATCTTGTACAGTAAGAAAGAAATGCAAAGATGGAAGCAAAAGGATGTTAGAAAATTGGTTATGGTGTCTCCTTCTTACAATCTGCAGCATTATCATAACATCAACCCTAGCTGTCATTTTAAAACTGCATTGAGATTATGTTAACAAGCAGGACTATATAACACACTATACAAGTTCTTTGATCGTGAGGACTACCTCCAAGAACTATCTCAAAAGGAGAGACATAGCGCACAGTGAAATGATTGCCTACACTGGTATTTCACAAGGAACCTATTGAGATCATTCCAAAAAAACGATTATACACGAGAAAGATGTGATTGAACTATTTCAAATCCTAATAATGGACTCAGCGATGATGGCAAAGCATGCTGAAAACAGAAAGACGAGACAGATGCTTGTGAAAGACTTTGGATGCACCTATGAAGGTGATTAAGAAAAGACTTTGCCGTATAGTTTATCACTGAATGACTACCGCAAACAGCCTTCTTATGCTGAAAAGAAGTGCTATGCTAATTCTGGACATTGCTATTATTTTTCCAGACAGAAGATGACCGGAAAAACAAATAAAGGCTGATAGCTGTTAAGATGGAACATGGTATTGAGAAAACCTGATTGAGTATCAAAGCACCTCACAGTACAAGACATAGATTGTTGCCTACAACTCAGAAAAAGTGGTTAATAGGAAGGAGAAGAAGAGGAAAATAGATTTCCTACTGGAGAGAAAAACCATCCTGGAACAATATTCTGCAACAATGAACTTTACAATGACATTTGGTGGCATATGAATTTGAATTTGAGAGAAACATCAATTAACGAAAGAAACCTTGATGCAATTAATAAATAATAAGACCGGCCTACTAAGAGCAGATGCCCTGCCAAGAGAATGGAATATAAAAAGACCAGCAAAATCTTTCAGAAACCTGACATCATGGGACACTTGTACTAAAGCATGATTTGCAGTTTTTCTTAAACTCTACATATTATGTACATACCTGCAAAGCAAGGAACTCCTGTAAACATAAACACAGAGACATTGATACAACAAGGAATCTGTAATAGTTCTGTTGCAGATGTGATCTACCGTCGTACTCCTTGCTCTTTTGGTATAACAATACCAATCAAAATGTTAAATGGCTCCATAGAATCAAACGACAAAGGATTCTTGCTATATTCTGGACTTCCAGGAATGTGGTGCATGGACCGAAAATTATAATTACTAAAGCAATCATGCTATTTTTTCCCTGTATCAGAAATGTGTCAGTGACAATGTGTAATATAATAGAGATACTATAATTAATGGTATAAGAAACACATAATGTGTTAATTACAAAGGTGGATAGACTTTGTGAATATCTGAAACACAATTGAAGATTATTGCTAAAATGCCATATGCAGCTGCCCTACAAACAAATATATTAGACATACGTATAAGAGCATAACAGCTAATTACCCAGATGAATAATTGAATCATGATAGTTAAAGATCATATGATTGCAATAACAACTGCAATAATGAATAAGGTTTAAACTTTAGAAGAAAATATAAAATGTTTTTATTAAAACTCGATATTCGTTTAAGTTTGCAGAGTGGTATAATTAATATAAGTGAAATACTTCAACAGTTAAAAACAGTTAAGACAGGCAGAAACTTTACTTCAACTATCATAAAGTTTATTTATAATGATAAAAAGGCCAGTCAATGGAAAGAAAGAGTATTATGGATTAACCCGTCCAGGTGATATACATGATGATTTTGGAAATTGATAAGTTAGGTCACCTATTGCAAACTTGTGAAAAGATGTCAAAGATATAAATTCAACATCCATACCACTCTATGTATATATATATATAAATACACGTAATCAAATATTTTATCAGTTTTTCAAATACAAAGAAAATGTAATTTGGTTTGTAATGGTTAAAGGTACATAAACCACCTATACAAAGGTAGAGTTAAAATATAAATACATTCAATATTGTATCGGAGTGCTTTCTTAACTCACTTTTAGAAATAATAAAAAATCCAAATCATCTTAAGCTAACCCAACAGCCACTGAAAAATATACTTAACAATTAAGATTCTCATTGTTAAGCATCCAATCTCACAAACGTAACTTTCCACAATGGCTGTCAGATCTTGGTAAAAAAAAAAAAAAATGTTTTCTAAGACAATTTTTGGGTGTTTCTGGTATTTTAAGCCACTAATAACTGTAGTTATAATATTTACTAATAATAACTAGGGAATAAGTTATCTTCTCCCTAACAGGTCAAAAGAAAGATAATTAACGTCATATTTCTAAATATACTGAGAGATTTTGAATAAAAGAGTATTTTTAACATTTAAAGAGGATGTAATTTTACATACCATTGTGAACAAAGGTGGTAAATACTTTGCTGCTTCAAATTATCCATTTATCTCTAAATCATATACAAGGGTGTTTATCTTTAAAACAAAACACTAGAGAGATTAACTATGTTACTATTTCATCTATCATTATTATACAAAGTATAACAAATGTAAAGATTTTTCCACAAATTTTACCTGTTAACATTTTTAGCACAACAGCACCTGATGTCATTGAGATGTCTATCACTGAGATGTTACAAAGATTCCATTACCGCAAAAGGAGGCGTTCTTGAGAATCCACTTCGATTGCTGTATCAACATAACATTTACTATAATGGGAACCATGTCACTTAAGACAATGTCTTGGAAATGCTGTCAATTAATTGATTCCGTAAAAGAATATCGGAGAGTATCCAATCTATACACATCATAAACGGTGTAAAAATGTTTAATGGAAAAAACAAAATAAAAAAAGACAAAGACAAATACCAAATCCATCACCACGGTGAAAACAGATGATGCTGATTCAATATCTGCGACCAATTCTAGCCAAATACTTGGATAGCTGGACTCTACAACCTATACTCAACAACAAATACCGGGTATTCTACAAACACAACCTCCAGCAATGTATCTAAGGAATGTAAACTTCTACAGGCCTTTAAAGACTTTGGATTACAAATACAATTACTACTTTTAACTTTGGATTACAATTTGTATCCGGATCCATCCAAGAATATCTTACTCTGGAACTTGGTGTTCTTTTCAATTCTTTCCCAGACAAAAGCTTTGCTCATTTTAATCAACCACCTTTACAGGCAAAGATCACACTACGGATATTTTACTGTTACAACAATGATCTAAGATGCTGGGAGCATAAAAAACCTAAAGACAGTTGGAGAACTTTGGTTTACTAATTTAAGAAATGCGCTACAATGCCCACAGTTTAATGGAGAGGGTGTTACGGGCAAATGCAAATATTACAAGTTTTAGAATGAAATGTTGTATTTCTTAAACTGTGTACTTTGTCTTTAAGAGATATTGCAAACTGACAAGGTGTTAGAAATGGAACATATTGTTTTTCATAACTGTTTCTTTAAGCAATAACCTCAGTGCATAATATGTTTGCGCCATTTTGTCCCAGACGAATTACAATAACAATAATGCATAAACAAGCTTCAAGGCTATTCTACGACACTTGCAGTACCCAATATACTGTGGTAACCCCAAGTTAATGGAACTTCCCCAAATCCGGGAATCTCCCACGACTGTACACTTACGACTTAGTATAAACAACAGATAACCTATTCAGACTTTAAGATGCCATCTTGAACTAAGTCAGGAAAATTTCCATGACGTTTGCACCCTTTAGTTATGGCCTTGTATGTTTGCCAAATTAAGGGAGGTCCTAAAATGAATACAGTAAAAGAACTACAATAACCCCAAAATGGAGACACCTAAGGTATAAATAGGTGTACTTTTAAATGTTAAGACACAGAGGAGAGACTTGGAGACAGACGCTGCTCCATCTTAAAATGACAGAGAGGCTGACATGATGACATGTTCAGAAGGGTATGTTAACCTATTAATGATATTTGCAAGCATGTAATTTAATCTTATAAACTCTGCTATAATGGATTTTATATTTTTATATAATAAATATCCAAAAAGACAATCTTGCTTCCAAGACAATCCTTATTTTATATTGTATTTTCAATTATTTATATATGTTAAATAGAGGATCTCTTACACTATATAAAATTATGGCTAAGATATCTGTATGGTTAGCCCTGCTAAGTTCTATGCTTTAAGACATTGTAGTGGTAAATAAGGGAACCACCAGCGGTTACAAGACCTGGCAGCTTCACCTCCTTTATGCCAGGTATCCTTCTCCCTGTCCCGCGCAGTGCTCTGTGTGATGGGAGAGGCGGGGCCAGGAAGTGACATCACTTCCTGTGTTCTCTCACACAGCGATGAGGGGAAGGAGCAGCAGCCTGGGAGAGCAGAGAGACAGGTAGGATACACCCACTCTGTCACTACTCACCCCCCCTCTGTCACTAGTCCACGCCTCCCTCACTTTGTCACTAATCACCCCCTTACTCTCACTCTGTCACCCCTCACTCTGTCACCCCCTCCCTCCTTCACTGTCACCAGTCACCCCCCTGCCCCCCGTGTCTCCCCCTCACTCTGGCACCAGGTACCACTGCCACCTGTCACCACCTCCCACACTCTGCCACCTGTCACCCCCTCCCACACACACACACACTCTGTCACCTGTCTCCAACCTTGGACAAGTAGATTTAAAAAATAATATATATATATATTATTCCACACCCCTGCACATGCAGACACGCATTAACGCTCAATACGCATATGCATTCACACTGCCACTATATACAAAACAGCATATGTGGTCATCCAGACATGCACAAGTGCATTCACACAGACTCCGATACAAACATGCATTGATAAACAGGTCTTCACAATATACACATCCAAAGGAATGCTGTATTATAGGAGAGTTATATTTAACATTTATTTCATGCACATATATTTGGCCTTCAAAGGGCCTGGGATCTAATTTTGCCCGGGGACCCCAAAGGCTCTCAGTCCGCCCCTGCATTCCACTGTGAATTAGCAGTGCATGTGTGCAATGCGATTTCAATTAAAGCACCAAAATGTTAAGATTTTGAATGTTCCAGGAGTATATTTAAACCCAGTAGCAAATACAACCAACCTACACCTTATAATGGTACAAGATAAATCTATGCCAAAAATACACCTTATAATGGTACAAGGACTCTTAAATACATATTAACAAAAAACTGTCCATACTAGTATAAAATAGATCTGGCCCAGCCTTTTCACAGCATTTATCTCGTGAGTCAATTGGGCAAAATATTTTAATCTTTTGGAACAAACATCCACTTTAGACCATTTAATGGAACTGAACTGTCTCATCCTGGAAAAAAAATCCAATGGTGCACAACTTAGCTTTAAGAAAGGCCTTTCTCTATAAAAAAAAAAAGTCTTTCAAAAATCTTGACAACAGACACCTCCAGTCAGGGATGGGGTACACATCTAGAAAAAGAAGAAACAGGGAAGTTGGAATCTAGAAGATGCGAAAAGATCACCAATCTTTAAGGAACTGAAGACAATTTGGTTGGCTCTAATTCCATTCAAATCACGTAAGTCAATTTTACAGCAGTGGCGTACATAAACAAACAAGGAGGGACGTGGTCTTATATGGAAAAACTATGCACTCAAATTATGCTCTGGTCCAAGATGCATCTTCATTCAATCTCAGTGGTGCACGTTAAAGGAAAATACAACATCCTAGCAGATGCTCTAAGTTGCAAGCATTTAAAACAGATTGATCTCTTTTGTCTCAGATGTTCAGGAACAGAGCAGTAAGATTTGGTTCTCCAATTCTAGACCTTATTGCCACAAAATCCAACAGGAAAACAAAAAGGTTTGCCCCCTTGAACCTGTCAGACATGCCGGATGTAATAGATTCACTTTCTATCCATTTTTCCACTAGTACTTCTAATTCCCAGGATTCTCCAGAAGGTAATTCAATTTCACCCATTACATGATATATTCTGTTTTAGCATAGAAAAATGTTTTTAAAGCCTTACTTGCATAACGTGAGGGGTCTCAATACACCACACGAGCCGTTTACTGTTCAGGGAGGTGAAAAACTAAAAATCTGACATCTTTATTCAAGAAACTATAAATCATCCTATTCCCAAATTCATGTCTATAAATTTCTCTACACAATTTCATTCTACTCATACAACGATAAAAATAAAGAGGTGTATCCATTTTATGTCACAAAAATACAGAGGAAATACTTACCAAGCGAGGTGGTAGATTCATATTTGGAGAGCCCCCTTTATGGCGTGGAATACACTCTGGCAAATGTATACTTCCCCAATTCTGGGAAGTATCACTACTTACGAAACATGTCAAGGGCAAATTAATTATGGGGGGGGGATATGAATTTTTTTGTTTTGCACTGACTAAGATATAATTAGAGAAAACAATTTAACCGTAAAAAATTATGCAAGCAATTGGCCAATTTATGTTCTAGTTATCTTTTCTCACAAAATTTGACATCTGGTGAGAGCTTACACCATGTATTCTCACATAGACCAGTTCTTGACGCGCGAGTGAAAATATTCCTAGGATAATAACATGGTCTGATCATTCCCTTATAACAATTCAATTGGAGAAATCCTTTCAGTTGTCTATAAATAAAACATGGATAACAGGGGACTATCTGATTAATAATCCAGAAAGAAAACTATTGGCTAAAAAAAAAAAAATTTTTTAGTGAAAATAGGACCCCAAATTTAGATGCTAATTCACTCTGGAATTCACATAAAGCAGTGCTGAGGGGGCATTTCATTCAAAGAGCATCTTACTTAAAAAAAATAATTGGAATTGGAACTACACAAAATAAATCAAGAAAACAAATTAGACTCTTCTCTGTCTCTTGCTATAAAAATCTCCAAAATGAAGAATAAACATAATACTTTGCAGTTGGAACATGCTGCTCTGATGCTAAGGAAATTAAAACAAACTTTATTCACAAGGAAATAAGGCCTCCACCTTATTGGCTTCTAAGTTGCGACATAAGATGTCTCTATCCAAGATTGAACATTTATTAAATGATGAGGTGGGGGTGGGGCCTGACAGCCATGGAGAGCAGATGTGTCCTGATTGCGCTCCTCAATTGTCCTGCGACATAAAGCATTTTTACAGACTGTTACTGCTCGATTAGGGACCAAAGAAATGAAGTCTACAATGCCCGACATACCAGACATGCTGGCAAGTGTTCAGTGACCCATCGGGAGATCCTTGGCTTCACCATCGCAATTGCGGCCTAGTGTGTGGCGGCTGAGCTCCTGATCTGGAGGTTCCCTGAGGCTAGCAGTTTAAAGCCAGTGCCCCGTGAAACACCCCACCCTTGGACCGGCGGGGTGATTCCGATCCTCCCCTGGGGGGATACCCAGCTCAGACAGGGAGACGATGTGCAGACAGGAGAGCAAGTGAGCCACGCATTGCCTTACTTAAATGGCAGACACCACATGAGCTACACACACACACACACACACACCTCACCAGGTTGAATCGACTCTTCTCCAACTTCTGGTGGCAGATGAAAAGTTGGAAGCTCCATTCTGCCCCACTGCAATCAGATACCTACTCACCTCGGAGTTCACCAGCTCTGAAGGCTGCGGCATGTCAGCGGGTCAGGCACCGCCCTTTACCCAAATGTTTTTACCATGTCTTTCAAATCCTTTTCAGACATTCTGACTCCTCATTTAACTAAAGTACTTCATCATTATTGGTCCTCTGGAGAGGCCATGTGTGCACAAATAGTAACATTGCCCAAACCAGGTAAAACTCAAAATATTTGACAAAATTATCGCCCTATATTTTTATTAACAATGATACAAAAATCTATGCAAAAATATTGGCACTCAGATTATCTAAAATTATCGCTTTAATAAAGACCAAGTGGGCTTTGTCCTGAACCGTCAGGCCCAGCACAGCACATATATTAATTTGATTCACCAAATTAAATCAGAAAGAATGCCTTCTTTGCTCCTTTCCATGGATGCGGAGAAGGCATTTGACAGAATACATTGGGACTTTTTAAGAGAGGTATTGTCACGATTTAGTTTACCGGAATCTTTTATCAGAGCGGTGTTTGCTTTATATAGTTCTCTATTGGCCAAGATCTCTGCTACAAGCTATGTTTGGGAAAGTTTCTCACTATCTAGCGGAACCAGACAGGGTGTCCACTTTCGCCATTTGTTTTTGTATTGGCAATGAAACCATTGGTTGAAATGTTACGCAATTGTGCAGAGATTGAGGGAATTGTGGTTGGGGACAGAGAACACAAGATTGGTCTCTTTGCGGATGACATTATGCTGTCTTTAAGAAATCCAATGTCCTCGATTTCGCCTCTGTCAATCCTGCAAGAATTTGGAAATGTTTTCTTACTATAAGTTAAATACTATTAAAACCCAAGCCCTTGCTTTCTTTGTTCTGAATTAGATACCCTTAAAAATTAATTTGGATTCGTATATTTCATATTTAGGCATCAACCTATGTAAGAACTTGTCTAAGATGCATGATTGTAACCTGGGTAAATTCTGGACCGCTTTTAGGGAAGAATTGGAAGGCTGGCGTGGTCTTGAAATTTCCTGGATAGGTAGTTTAAATTCCATTAAAATGAACATTCTCCCAAAAACATTATATTATATTAGAACCATTCCCCTCAATACTCCCATATCATTTTTAGGAAAATTAATTTGTCCCTCCTATCGTATATTTGGAGTAGAAAACCTAGCAGAATTAAATTGTTTTATTAAAAATTTCCACACCACCAACGCAGCAGCCACAGTCAAATTTAATCTTAATTAAGATTTCCCATTATGGCTTGAGATGGAAGCTGCAAAAATTGCATAATTTTCTATTAAAGAAATTTTATGGGTACCTACACCTTTTAGACCAAAATACTCGAAAATGTTCCCATCGACAAAAACAACTATCAGAGCCTGGAATGTTATATTTCAAAAAAATTAAACCATCATCATTGTGGTCAAGAGCATCACCTATTTCAGTGCTCAGAATGGTCGTTCCGGCTTTTGATGTAGGTTATTGGTCAGATCATTCAGTAACACATATCTAGAACCTAATATCTTTGAATTTCATTCTTTCATTTTTAGAAATAAAAAATAAGTATAATTTAGATGGTGTGAATGAGAAAATGTATGTTACGATCGAAACAATAGTTAATAAATGTAGACTCTCTGATCTTAAAATGAATATGTCTGTTATAGAAAATGTGTACTATTCAGATCCTGATCATAAACACAGGATTTTGCCCCTGTTGTGAATTACTTAATGAAAGAAAAAATGTAAAATTGGACTCAATGATTAAGTGGGAAAATGAACTGGGGGAGGAGTATCTGAGGGCCGTGGTCCTCAGCTCGAGCCGCATGCTGCTCAAGTACTCCTGCTTCCACACGAGCTGCGTGCGGCTCAATCTCCCCCTAGTCCCACCTGGCACTAGGAGCGCAGCTTAAAGGGGCAGTGGAGGCCAAAAGTTCAGACTCCCATTGGACCACATCATTCCAGGACCCCTACACGTGCACGTTTTGAGGGCGTAGGCATGATGTGGGCCAATCAAATGTTAGTTAAGGATATTTAATCTTTCCCAGCCCTATCCATTTTGCCCTATCGTGGTTTTTGTTTCATTACCCTTTAGTGTGTTCCTTGATCTATTGTGTTTATTCTGATATTGACCTTGTCTTTGTATCTGACTCTGAGTTTATCTTTCACCCTTTCACCCTTTCTTGTCTTGTTTGCCCGTCTGACTGATTACTGTGTACCTGACTCTGGCTAGTTCTCGTTTTCGCTGTCTCTCCGGTACCCTGACCTCAGCTCGTCTTTATCTATGTTTGACGTTTAGCCCAGTAATACGTTATTTGCTAGTCTTGTCCCTTGCTATCCTAAACTCTGCGTGTTGGGGTATACACCGTGACACAAAGGACACAGCTTCAAAAACTGGACTTACCCTTAAGGACACAAGCCATTTTTGCATTTTTTGCATCTCTGTCATTTATTGCACCAACACATATTATATACCGTTTTTTAGAGGGCAAAAAGGGCATTAATTTTATGTCACATATACATAGATAAATTCTCATTAATTAAAAAACAAATGCCAAAACAAATGGGGGGGGGAAGCTTAGAAAAAGTAATTCAAAATAAAATCATTTATGTGTCTTGATTATAGAGTACATAATATGTATAGGATTTCAGCTTATTTTAAAAGCTACAGGTCACAAAATAAAAGGACTAAAATAAAATTTCAATTTGTAGCAATTTTAGAAGTTGGCTATATTTGTCTTGTAGGTTCAGTAGCCATCACAAAAAACAATACAAAGCAAACTTACACAATAAAGTGCAAATCACACAAAGTGTGGGGGTGGTAGCGGAAGTATCAGTGCAACTCCACAGTGTTTAAAAAAAACACTTAAAAAACACAAATTAAAATACAAATAAAAGATAAAGATAGAGGAGTGCAAATACAGATGTATATAGTATACTTATAGACACTTGTCGGTCCTTTAAATGTCACCTATATACAAAAAAAAGTCCAAACATAGCATAATACTGTTTGACCAAATAACGTAATAAATAGATTTTGATTTCCGCTCACACTTTGCAGAGCCACATATAGTAGGCTCTGACTATTGTTGCTCTTTTAGAATTCCCTGATATGCTTGACTCCACCACGTCTCCAGATCTCTCCACTTGTGCCAGGATATAGGAGATATAAATAATTCCAGTAGAAAGTGGGGATACTTTTCAAAAATTTAATAGCATATATAAATATAACAGGGACATATATAAAGTGCATAAAAAGTGAGAAATAAGTAAGATAGCAGCACTGACGCGTTTCGACTACAATAAAGTCTTTTTCAAAGTGCATAAAACAACAGTCACCATGTTCTGTATATATATCCTCTTTCCTGTTTGAATTTGGCGCCAAAAAAATCTCCATTATGATCGTGTCCTCCTACTTCCTGGTTCCGCTGGACGACTTCCGTGTTTCCTCCCTCTTTTGCGTCACGTTGCGTCTGATGTCAGACGTTTTTCGCCGAACCGGAAGTGGTTCGTATTAGGTCATTGAAGCTATCGGGGCCATATTAAAACAGTCTTGTATTATATACTTTACATGGGACCATCCTGGCAATGTATTTTCTTTGGTTTACAACATAATAAAAGTTCCTCTCATCCCTTAAAAACTTATATCAATAATGGTTATAAAAATACAATTGTATAACTAAACTAATGTCATAAATATATTTATAATGAATATAAAAATACAATTAGTGACATAAATATATTTATAAAAAAGGAGAGAAGAAAAAGAAGAAGAGAAGGCAATTTAAAGGGAGAGACCACATAATCAACCTAATACCTGTAAAAACAGTGCAATAAAAAACATATAAATAATTAGTCATATATCAATAAAAGATATATATATATAAGACATTTTAAGCAATAAAACTATTAAATAAGTACACTCATCTCAAACTCCATATTGAGTCCTTTGGGTGATAATGTATCCAAATTAAAAATCCAACCCATTTCACATTTACTTAAATTTGAATTGATGTCACCCCCTCTCCAATGTTTTGTAACTGTTTGAATTCCATAAAATGTAATTCCACTTGAATCCTGGTTATGGTGTTCTAAAAAATGTAGGGAAACACTATGAGTTTTAAATCCTTTCCTAATGTTATATATGTGTTCCTGCACCCTCGTGGCCACACATCTAGATGTTTTGCCTACATATTGTAGACCACAGGGACATTGTAACACATATATCTTATGTTCTTTCAAATTACCATTGGAGTGGAAGGACAAAATGTTCTTTTCTTTTACTTTAGATGTTCTACACCCCATACAATACAGCTATGGGGACCAGGTTCGCTCCCAGTTATGCTAATTTATTTGTGGCTTATTGGGAGGAACGATTTGTTTTCTCTCAACATGACTGGGTTGCGAACCTGGTCCTCCATAGAAGATACATTGATGATATTTTCTTTATTTGGAAAGGTGACGAATCATCAGTTTTAGATTTTTTAACCTACCTCAATATGAATCAGTGGAATATTAAATTAACTCATGTAGTTGATCGGCAAACGATTGATTTTCTAGATCTGAATATTTATGTAAAAAAATAAAAAATTGAGACATGTACCTTTTTTAAACAGGTGGATGTGAACAGCTTCATTGAAAAAGGAAGCTGTCATTTTCCACCTTGGTTGGATAACATTCCGAGAGGTCAGTTCCTTAGATTAAGAAGGAACTGTTCAGAAATAGAAAAATATGATCTACAGGCCTCTGCATTGAAAGGATAATTTTTAGAAAAAGGTTATGAGAAAGTAGTCCTTGAAAACACAATTCAAGAAATTGGAGAATTAAATAGAGAAGATCTGTTAAAGTATCAGCAAAAGAAGGATAATAAGCATGAAGATACGATTCCACTAATATTTAATTTTAATAAAAATAATTCAAAATTGAAACATATTTTTAATAAAAATTGGCACTTACTTAAACAGGACGATGATATTGCACCTTATATAGGGGATAAATCTAAAATTATATATAGGGGGGCTCAGAATCTTAAACAGATTTTAACTTCTAGTTTTATTGAAAAAAACGATAATAATTTTTTAAATAGCCAGAAGGCTTTATTAAAAGGTTTTAATTTTTGTGGGAATTGTATGGGGTGTAGAACATCTAAAGTAAAAGAAAAGAAGATTTTGTCCTTCCACTCCAATGTTAATTTGAAAGAACATAAGATAGACAATTTTATTTCGTGCAAGACTAAAAATGTGATATATGTGTTAGAATGTCCCTGTGGTCTACAATATGTAGGCAAAACATCTAGATGTGTGGCCACGAGGGTGCGGGAACACATATATAACATTAGGAAACTATTTAAAACTCATAGTGTTTCCCTACATTTTTTAGAACACCATAACCAGGATCCAAGTGGAATTACATTTTATGGAATTCAAACAGTTACAAAACATTGGAGAGGGGGTGACAAAAAACAAAATTGCCACACAAAATTATATATTTATATATAGTAGACATCACAGGCTATTTACCTAAGGTTATTTTGACACTTTTTACGTAACCATTTCATCGCCAATCTCTGCTAAATATTGGAGTAAAATTGTGTTTTTTCTCTATTTTGGCATATACACATATAACAAGGTTATTGTAATGTGTATTTCGTAAAGCTGGTGTGTGCTATTCCTGCCCCATATTGTGTTCAGCTACATCTGCTGCGTACAACGATACCCCCATTGTATGCCTTCGGCACTATTCTGTGAAGCTACAATGCCATATAAGAGCCAAGGCTATTTCAGTTTCTAAAGCTAGAATTTTCATAGATGGATATGATGGGCCTATGTCTCATTTTGGGGTATTATGTAGTTTGACTGTTCAAATTATCCCACAAAGGGCCTCCATTTGATAAAGCAGACACCCCAGGGTATTGTATATGGTGTATATTATGCTTTAACGTGTCACAATTTTTTCACCAATTTATGTCAATGTTTGTGATGAGGGGGAAAAAAATGGGATTTTTACATACATACTTTTTCAGAGTATTTCTTACACTTGATATGTACCACTGTCATAAAATTACCCAAATTATGCTCAGTTACATCTTCTGAGTAAAATAATATGCCCAATGTATGACCTAGACACTATTTTGTGAAGTTACAGTGCTGTTCAGGGTTTTAAGTGTGAATTTTCATGGAGGGTTTTGATGCGTCCGTGTCCCTCTTTGGAGCACTTGAGCAGGCTACATATTCCAGCTACACCACAAAAGCATACCATTTATTAAAGAATACACCCTGGGGTATTTCAAAAGGCATATTTTGAACCTTAGCGTGGGATCATTTTTCCGCTAGCTTGTACCAGATGTAGTGGTAATAAGCATATTTTTCTGCCTTTTTGAATCACAAAGTGAGTTTGCACAGTATATTTTGCAAACCTTATGTGTGCTACGACTTTGTAATACTTCATATGTTGCTCAGCTATGTCGGCTGAGTACAGCAATACCCCAGCATGTACCTTTGCCAGGTAAACGTGGATATTGAAGGGGCACATTTGAGACACAGCCATTCCAGTTTTTTTTCAAACGTTGAATTTTTACACTGTGTCCATGTCCCATTTTAGAGTATTTTAGCAGGCTATATAATCCAACTATCCCATAAAGGCATACCATTTCTTAAAGAAGACATCCTAGGGTATTTTAAAAGGCATATTTTGAACCATATTTTGAGCCAGGTATATGTGGATGTTAAAGGGGCACGTTTCAGCCATTCAGGTTTTTTTTTCAAACTTTGAAGTTTTATGCTGTGTCCATGTTCCACTTTGGAGTAGTTTAGCTGGTTGGTTATTCAAACTTCCCCCCAAATGCATACATTTTTTTTAAAGAATACACCCTGGGGTATTTCAAAAGGCATAATTTGAACCTTAGCGTGGGATCATTTTTTCGCAAGTGTGTTCCAGGTGTAGTGGTAGTCATTTGTAGGTGTAGGCATTTTTTATGTATTTTTTTTTACTTTTTAAAACTTGTTTTTCAACTTTTTTTACTTATTACATTTTTTTAACTGTTTTAAACTTTTTTTTAAAACTTTTAAAATTGGTATAAACTTTTTTTTTACCGTTAACCCCTAAATAGCAGTAAGCAGCACTTAATTCCCCAATTTCCCATAACTCCCACCCACCCCAGCTAAAATATTTAAATTAATTAATGAAATGAATTGAACCCCTGAAAAATAAATAAAAGTTAACCCTCAGGGTCAACTGGCAGGAAAGGGGTTAAGTTTTATTAGGACTGGGTAAAGGGGTGGGATTTATATAACTTTTTTGAAATGTTATTAAAACATTTTTTTTACTTTTTAAATATGTTTTAAAAACTTTTTTTTAACGTCAACCCTTAGCTAGCCAAACACCAACTTCCCAAATACCTCACAAACATCCACCCCAAATAGCTAAATATATATATTTAAAATATTTAACTTAATTAATGAAATAAATTTAACCCCTGAGGGTTAAAAAAAAATAAAAGTTATCCCTCATGGCTTAAAAAAAAGAAAAATCAGATCACAGTAAAATGTAGTCCCTGCCAATTGATCAATTGGCAGGGAAGGGGTTGATTTTTATTTTAAATGGGTAAAGGGGGGTATTTTAAACTAACTTTATTTTTTTCACACAGGGAGACCATCCCTGCTGAACCGTTTCCCTGCACCTCACACTTCACACAGGCTGTCAGAGCAATCACAGCTGGGGTTAACTTTAGTAAATGATGTAAATTTTCCGTCATGCGTCCTTAACAGTAGGTCTGCCTTGACGGAAAATGTTCGTCAAGCGTCGTTAAGGGGTTAAAAGGTATTTCTCAATGTGCTTCTTGTTTAGAATCTCATTTTAAAATTCTCCACAGGTGGTACCTCACACCAAGTTATTCAAACTAATATTATTTTACACTAACAAATTTTGGAGGGAGTGTGGTCAAGTAGGATCATTATCTCACATACTATGGTCTTGCCCTAAATTGAGAAATTATTGGAAATCTATACATTCTCTGATCAAACTCTTAGATGATTCAATAAGTAACTTAACCCCTACACTTTGCCTTTTCAAAAAAACTTCCAAATAACCTACATATTAATAGCAGTCACCATAGCTATCCTCAGACATTGGAAATCAATCATCATTCCAGACATAAAGAAAGTTATAAACTCACTCTGAAAATACGAATTATCACTAAGAATAACATCTTAAACAAATATTATCTATTATAGAGACATGAATGGGAAGAGTGAGAAAGAAAGTTCAGACGACTGTATAATTTGTAGGCATTGTCTCACCTGACCAAATATGAAGAATAGAAAGGTCATATTTAGCTTATGACATTTGAAGATATCTGTTATCTTTTTTTAAAGACTTTATTGTAGTTATATACTGTTCTTTGTAAAACTAGATAAATATACTGTTCATTTCCCTGTTAATATTTGTTATAATGTATATTATGACACATGTTTTTTTCTTTTGGAAAAGTTGTATCATAATAACTTTTAAACTATTCAATAAAAAACATTTGACAAAGATAATTGCAATTCTACCTTGGTGGTCAAGAAGGAGTTGGTTCTCCATGCTCCTAAACATCCCTGTGGCAAACCTAGCCACTTCCGGACACTTTGGATGAATATTTTGTTAACTGTTGCTATGCTCATTTTATATGCAGTGTGTAGCATTCGTCTGAATATTATATCAGTTATGTTTTGTTTTTTTTTATGTAAAACTGTATATTTTGCTGTACGGAGAGATAATGTGATTAACAGTACATTCTTGCACAATTATCTCTCCTGTACAGCAAGGCCTCTGTTGTAAAACCCCTGCAATGTCATTCAGGAAACCCCTTGCATGGGGACTTGCATAAATACTGTGACCGTGGAATAAAATGACAGTTGAATCCCAGACTATGTGTCGTCTAGTCCTTGGGGAAGAGGGATTATTATTACGCTGCCTGTGTTTTACCTGCTTTATCCTGACTACCAGCGGAGATACCGTGGATTATACTGCTACTCCGCTACAATTGGTGGCAAGCGACGGGATCCAACCTTACAGCCGAAAAGCGGTGTTTGGGTAATTGAAACTACCGAACAGGAAAGTGAATGGCAATTCGGATACAACTAAGAACCGAACACAGAGGTGAATGGAGACAGACTACACTGCATTGAAATAGCAGACGTTAAAGGAACTATTGGAAGCCAGGGGTAAGATAGCCAGCAATAAGCCAAAAGCTGTGCTGATTGCTGAATTGATGGAGGGAGACAGAGCTCGCAGCGTTACACTCCCACCAGCCATGGAAGAAACCCCCTTCCAAAAGGAAATGAGGACCAGGATGGAATTTTTACCCCAGCCAGTACCCCTGGAAATACTGACAGTACTGATGGCGGATGTGCAGGAGTATGTCATGGCATATCGGGCTGTACCCAGGGAGGACAGTAAAGATTATGCCCGGGTAAAACAGGCTATACTGGAAAGATACGCCATTACCCCAGAGGCATACCGGTGCAAGTTTCGAGGGTTGCGCAAACCAGAGAAAGATTCCCACGCAGAGTGGGCCCACAAACTGGACCAAGCCTCCCAGGGGTGGATACAAGCCAGTCAAGCAACCATCATGGAGGAGTTACGGCAATTGCTGCTGTTAGAACAGTTTTTCAATGTCCTATCCCCAGAGGCAAAGGAATGGGTGAGAGATAGAAAACTCCTCACCCTAACAGAAGCTACAAGACTAGCAGACCAGTACTATGATGCCAGGAGGCATCACGGTAACCTCAACCAAGGGTACCCTCGACCCACCGCTCAACCTCATACAGCTACCCCTACTGCACTTACAGCAAACCCATTCCGGACAAACCCAGGGGGGCACACTCCACCATCCAGGTATACTGGCAGAGCGAATATACAGTGCCATACGTGCAAACAATGTGGCCATATGGCGAGAGAGTGTACCCAGAACCGGAACCGCCAAACATGGAACCAGGTACGTCAGAATCCAGCACCAAGAGCAGCCGCCCACCACTACCAAGCGGAGCCAGCAACCCAGGAGATACTTTTTTAATCAGACCAAAGAGCCCCTGGGAATGCTACACGATGTGATGTCGGTACAAGCCACAGACAACAGGCAACACCGGTCCGCTTATGGATCTACCGCCCCTCTTCCAGCAGTGACCACTTCGGCCCATCCACGACCAGGGGTAAGCAACAACTCGTACCCTCCCAGGTATAATACACGACCGCCAACCCGCTGCTATACCTGCAATCAGCAAGGACATATTCAAAGAGATTGCCGACGGAACAGAAACCGACCAACCTGGCATAACCAGGGGCCACCACCCCATAACCGAGCTGCGGTACACTGTTACCAAAAAGAATCCTTTGTCCCACACACAACAGCCATATCCGTAGAAGAACCCCTGGGAACCCTGCACGAAGTGAACCCCATACAAGCCGCCTCAGACAACCGGCAGGGGCACCACCAGGTGGTACACATGGAGGGAAAGAGTATACAAGGATTACGTGACTCTGGTTCCACCTTGACTCTGGTCCGGAATCATCTGGTTCCAAAGAACAATCTCACTGGGGACTGTGTGGCTGTTCGAGTGGCAGGGGGAGCAATTTACAAAGTCCCCACTGCCAAGGTACATTTGGATTGGGGAGCGGGGCATGGGAATGTGGAGGTGGGGATTATGCAGGATTTGATCTTGGGCAACGACTTGGGGGAGCTCACATCCGCCTTTGTTCCCCTACCCACCGTCCAAGAAGCATACCCTGTTGTTACTCGACAGCTGGCCCACACCACGGCTCCATCCGATCACTCTGAGGCTCAGGTAGGCAATCTGCCCCACACCACTCCTGTTCTCCCCTGGGATGCCCCCTTAGAATTTGGCAGCGAGGTAGCCCTAGATCCTTCCCTGCAGGTATATAAAGATCGTATAGACAAGAATCAGGCAGTGCCGAACCGTGGGGCAGTGAACATCGTAACCATGTCTGACTGGGAGGAAGAGTGTGAGCCTTGGGTACCACCTCCCATTAGCAGGCCACAATCCTACAGACAGGGAGCAGGCAATGGAAGAGGTTGGGGCGGAGGGCAGGGCCGAGGTGGCCGAAGCTGCTGGGCAGAGGAAGGATCCAGGAGGAATGGCGATCAGCCCAGGAACAGAGAGTCCTGGAAGTACGCCGCTGTGTTTCCGCCTGGACAGCTCACTGGTCGGCATGGTCATAGGACGTGGAGGAGCTTAAGAAAAGGAACTCGAAGAGTTATCTGGTGCAAGGATAAAAATTGTAAATGATAGCTATGACTCTGAGGTAAAATTATTTGGCACAAGGGATCAGCAAGATAAAGCAAAGGAAATGATAAATGATCTTGTCAAAAGTTCAAGAAAAGAAGCTGTTTATGAGTACAGCGAAATCCCTGATTCCCCAGAGAGCACCACTCCTCCACGTGTGACAGAGAAGCAGTTTGTTCAAATTGACTGGGCTTCTGCTAATAAACAAGCAGCGATATATGAAGTCCTAAAGTGGACAAAAGAAAATAATAATATATTGTGCAATGATTTAAAAGAAAATGGACAGCGATCCATTCCCAATCCCATTTTGAATTTTGAAGATGCATTCAGTCCATTTCCTGAAGTAATGAGTGCGTTAAAAGTTGCCGGGTTTAAAAAACCTGCCCCGATTCAGTCCCAGCCTTGGCCAGTTATACTGCACGGAACAGACCTTATTGGTATCGCCCAGACGGGCACAGGGAAAACATTAGAACATTAGCATACCTACTTGGACCTTCAGCCGTGTCCTAGAGATCAGCGTGGTGGTGGGCCCTTAAAAATCTGCAACCCTATTTGTATGGGTAGTACTCCGGACATCCACAAGCCAATCCGTTAGGATCACACTGTGTATGCCGGCTTGGTTCTGGTGAGCATTGTGGCAAACCTAGCCACTTCTGGACACTTAGGGTGAATATTTTGTTAACTGTTGCTATGCTCATTTTATATGCAGTGTGTAGCATTCGTCTGAATATTATATCAGTTATGGGTTTTTTTATGTAAAACTGTATATTTTGCTGTATGGAGAAATAATGTGAGTAACAGTACATTCATGTGGAATAAAATGACAGTTGGCTCCCAGACTATGTGTCTTCTAGTCCTTAGGGAAGAGGGATTATTATTACGCTGCCTGTGTTTTACCTGCTTTATCCTGACTACCAGCGGAGATACCGTGGATTATACGGCTACTCCGTTACAATCCCGAACACAGATTATTGGATAGTTCCTCTGTCAGTGGATATGCAATATCACTCCATGGTTCCTCTACCGACTCTGCGGAAATTCAACCTAACGGCCTGGTTACTGAATACTAAATCATGAAATCTCAAGGTCTATCTCCTGAAATTATTAAAATTCTTACGTCTGCAAAGAAAGATTCTACATCCAATATTTATTCTCTTACCTGGAAAACATGCTGTGCTTGGTGTTCCAAGATAAAAGAAGGCCCGTTTTCAGTATCCATTCCGAACATCCCCAAATGTTTACAACTGGTCTTTGCTAAAGGATTTCAACCGGCCACTCTCAAGATTCAAATTTCTGCCATTAGTTTCTTCTCGTTCAGAAACCTGGCTACTAATAATATTCTATTTTCAAGATTCTTCAAGGCTTTGTCTCATCTCACTCCAACTATTAGGGAGATTGTTCCACCACGGGATCTTAATCTAGTTTTATCTGCATTATGTGAAAATCCATTTGTTTGTATGGCATCACTCACACAATAATCGCTTTTAAAACTTTCTTTTTAGTGGCAATTACTTTGGCCAAGCTTTTGGGTGAACTTCAAGAACTGAATTCGGATTATCCTTTACTGATATTCCATCAAGACAAGGTGGTATTGAAGCTTGATTCATCATTTATTCTGAAAGTTTGCTCATAAGCCAACATCAGTCTATTCTGCCAACTGTTTGCCAAAATCCTTCTAATTCTTTAGAAGAAAATGTCACTGCCTTGACGTTAAACGTGCATTACTGCAGTACTCAGGAAGTACAAATTCCTTTAGAAAGTCAAACAGACTATTTGTCCTGTTTCAATGTGCAAGAAAAAGGTCTAATGGCATCTCTGGCCAGATGGATCAAAGAATAATTTGGGTTAGCCTATACCTCCTCACGGTTTATAGGTTGCAAGCGGTGGTTAAATAATTCCCGCCCTTAGGGATTGCTTGGTTATCCCTGTTGTGATGAACTGCATCTAATCTGAAGGGAAAAGCATATTTTTTACTTACCGTAAATATATTTTTCCTTAGGATTTGAAGCAGTGCACACATTCCCCATTATTTAATAAATTATTTTTGCAATCACCCGGCTTTTATATTTTCTGGAACCTTTTGATTAGTTAGAGTGAGCAGTTGGTGGAGGATCTTAAAGCTGTTACCGGGAGTATGCCTGCCTGTTTTTCCCTCCAGATTAGAGAAATCCCTGTTGTCACGCACTGCCTCTAATCCTAAGGAAAACTAAAATTTATGCTTTTTAACCTTTTTTTGACCAGGGGGGAGAGGGTGGGGTGCCGCGAGAGAGACGAGGTTTGTATTCTTAACAATATAGTATCCATTTAAGTCCTCTAGTGGCAGTTTGACAGCCACTAGAGGGCACTGCACTGACACAGAAAAACTTGGTCACGTGACACAAAAACTCCCTTAGGAAAGCATTGATGAGAAAGTTTGAATGCTTGCCGCACATGCGCATTAGGACCCCAATTCTCAGAGAAAGAGGCCCTGCCTCCTGTATGACGCCGCAGGAGGAGAGGTGAGCACTTTTGAGGGCGTCGCTGTGCTGGAAAAAGGGTAAGTTAATCTTTATGGTTTTTATTCTAAGTCGGGGGCCGCTATTTAGACGTAGGGAGAGGGACACTATGGCGCTAGGAATGCAGGTTTGTGTCACTTTAAAGAGGCCCTGTTTTTTGTTTCTTTTTTCCTTTCCTTATGTCCCTGTATCTTAATGATTTTACTCCCTCCTTGCCACTTGTCTTTGTTTATATTATATTTTATTCCATGTGCTGGATATCAGTATGTGGGAGCAGCCATGTTATTCCCCTCTGTCTTTGATGTCCGCGGTTTCCCTTCTGTGGGATTGATGTTACTGATGGATTGTGGGTAAATTAGATTGGCGACGGTAACTGAACGCTTTAAGTTCAGCACATTGTCAGGTTTTATTTATCTGAGAAAGCAGTTCTTACTTTTTTTTTTGTGTAATGATAAAATCAGTGTCGGCAACAGACATTTCATCATGTAAAAGAAAGCTCACATAAGTGTCATACGCATGGCCAGATATCTGCACAATTTATAAACAGAGACACTATAGCTTATTGTATTTGTTCTGGTTGGAGTATGGAAAATTCAGATAGTTCCACAAAAATATTTTATTGAGAATATAATAAACTACTATATTAATCTTGATATTGATATGTTTGTGAAGCCATCTGAACAATACAATATAGCTGTTTATTTTATATGTGTATATTTTAATCTCAATAAAGTATTTTTGTGGAACCATCTGAATTTTCCATAGTGCATCCTAATGAAGTGGATCAAGTAGCCAAAAGTGGCACCCTCGAGCCTCTTATACAGAGCCTGATACGACTCGGAGTCATGTGACTGATACCCCTATTTTCATCTACAGTTGCATTTGTGTATACAGTTCACGCTATGTGCTTTTCCTATTTTGTTTTTTAAGTTTTCTGTTTGTGTTATCAGTGTTACTAAGTATATATTTATGTTTACATTTTTGCACTGAGACACAAAGGGTTATTTAACTGGTATATTTTATATGTGTGTAGTATTATTATTCTTTTGAGGGTTGGGGAACACGTTTTATTTGCCACTCTTACAGAATTGAAGAAGCGCCTTACGCACTTTTTTTTCTATTTGCTTCAATATAATCATTATATTAAAAACATTGTGTTTGAGGTGACAATTCTCTTAATAATCCATTTAAATACTTTCCCAGCCACACTTCAACCTGGGCGAGGGGTATCCTATTTTAACCCCAGGTTAAATGGGATCCACAATGGAAAATATATATAATGTGCATGAGTGCACTTTGTTTATTGGTTCCTTGAATATGACAGATATTTGAATATCACTGGTATCGTAAGAGGGCACCGTCACTACTTGGATTTAAACCCTGGATATTTTTTTCCATGTTGTGGGACTGGTGTAACTTCCCATGGTTATCACTGTGTCACGGACATGCCTGTGCTTCTCCCTCTGCTGGTTTGTGTGGGATGAAGTCCTCTTCCCTGCATTATAATAGATGCTGCCCGTTTGAAAGGCGCATCTTTTGTATATTCAAATGTTGTGATGTCATGCCCTCCCTTAAAGTGACCTTGTCATCCAGGCGACCCCATTATTACTGGTTTTGGAGTCGCGGAGATGATGTGGACCAATCATAAACATTGATAGCCTATATAAAGTTAATTTTGGCCCTTGTTTACTGCCCTATTGTGGTTTCTGCCCTGATACACGTTAGTTCTCATAGTAATGCTCTTGGCATATTTTGATATTGACCTTGACTTGTATTTGATTCTGTGTAGTTCTGGTTTCCTGACCCAGCTAGTTATTAATTAATTAATGAGTAATAACCAATAACCATTAATCCATATTTTCATATTCCTGACCTTGGTTTTTCCTGACTCTGTCTTTATCTTTATCTTTATTAACGTTAAGTCCGCCTCCCACTCATTACGTGTCTCCTTTTCCTGCAGCTCATTGTTTATTATTGTCCGTAAGTTTCGTTTTAGTCCCTTTGTGTTCTCGATGTGCACTTCTTCTCTTGTTTTGGATGTCATTGGGATTGGGTCCTCTCCTTTTGTTTTTCTGTATTGTCTTTCAGGGATTTCTTACATCACTAAAGTTATCAGGCTTTGCATTTAATAAACATCATCTTGTATAAATAATTTTGGTCATTTTAAATAAGTTGGAACATTTCGCTAGGAAATAGGTAATACAAACTCTTGACCACACTCTTCCGAAAGAGGATCAGTAAAATCCTTTATGCATAGTCCCTTCCACACCGAGAAGAAGGAGAGACACTCTTGGTCACTGACCCAGTAATGCTCCCTGAATTATGTTGTATTTCACAAACAGAAGTAGATCGCATTTATTGGTTGTAAACGTGGCCTACTATTTATGACCGATATGTGTGATCAACCTCTATAATAGGCAGTTCTTTAGTAATTTAAACCATATACACATATACAATTTACCGGCCAATACAGTAAGATTATTTAATTATTTTATTCAATGAGAATGAAGAGGCACTTGATTGAAGGAGGAGGTAATGTTTTCCGTGGTTCAATCCTTGTGACCCATTGAATGCTATATTTTTTCTTCTGCAGGATATGGAATAAATAAATAAATAAATCTCCAGAAATAAAATTATATATTAAGCTGTAATAGAGAGGGTAGTACTTCTTATATAAAGGGCAACTCTTATCAGTGTCCATCTTGGACCTACCTTAAATCCTTTTCATAAACCAATGATATGTGCCTCGTTATTAACAGAGAAGCCACTGTGTTGCTGTGACTGGATGCCTCCACGTGTCCAGCCCTCGCGATCACTCATGGTGGGCGTTGGGTCAATAAATCTAGAGGACAGAAAAAGCATTAAAAAAAATAAAATAAAAAGAGTTGCTTTGTAATTAATTAGAAGACAGAAGACCAGCCATGTTATATGGTTTATTAAAACGCAGGCCAGCAGGATGGATTTTACTCGTCATGCTATAGTCATTTTTATCGGGTTTATAGGATCCAAGTCTTTCCTTTTCCATTTACACTGAAACGCTCCTCCAAAAAATATTCCTTTAAAGATGCTACAAGGGTAACATGCATTATTTAAATGTTACCCCTATGTTTTAAATAAAGGTATGGTAGTGTCAAAGACACATAATGTTTTTGAAAACAATCATATGCAATATAACATTTGTTGCAGTACAAAATACCTGTTAGAAATGACAATTGAATTACAGTTGTGGCAAAAAATACCATTTAATTTCCATAGTCCTGTAATCGGGGGACCTGGGTGGTGTAGGGACCCCTAATCTCATATTTAGGAGGGTGGATGAATAGGTGGTGTCATTCACTATTGTGGAAGAAGGGGGATTATTTATAAGGCCACCTACTTTATGGTATTCTGTGGGAACCCCCATACACCCTCTTTATTTTATTTAGAGATTGTATTTTTAAATAAGGCATCGAGTCTGCTGTAGCTTGAAATTAATTGACCGGGGTATGGAAATTTCCTGCAGGTACAAGAAGTAACTTGTAATGAGTCAGGATTGCAGGACAACGCTTCTGGAATAGGAAAGAGAGTCTGAGATTTAAGGTTTTGATCATTGTACGAAGAACTCTCCTCCATCTCTTTTACTAGCATGCCGGACACTAGTACCTGTGTTTGTAGTTCGTCAGGTATTGTTCTGGTGGCTGGTTCCTTGTCATCACATATTCCTTGTTATTAAGACTAAATCCAGATAGTTCCTGGAGTGATATACAAACAGTTAATCACAAATAATTGCTACAATTATTATTTTTATTATGTTATTATTTATATAGCGCCAATAAATTCTGCAGCGCTTTACAGTGGGTGGACGAACAAACGTAGTTGAACCAGACAAGTTGGACACACAGAAACAGAGGAGTTGACGGCCCTGCTCAATGAGCTTACATGCTAGAGGGAGTGGGGTAAAGTGACACAGTAACAGAGGGAATGAAGTCCTGCTCAGTGAGATTGCATGTTAGAGGGAGTGGGGTATAGTGACACAGTAACAGAGGGGTTGAGGGTCCTGCTCAATGAGTTTACATGCTAGACGGAGTGGGGTAAAAATGACACAAAAAGGTAAGGATAGTATTAGACTAGTGACAGTTGCAGAAGAGGAATAAGTCAGGAGCTATTAACAGTTTAATTGATACGCTTTTTTGAAGGAGTGGAGACTGGGTGAGCATCTAACAGAGGAGGGAAGCGAGTTCCACAGGAACGGTGCAGCCCTCGAGAAATCTTGAAGGCGAACATCAGAGGTGGGAGTACGGACAGAAGATAGACGTAAGTCTTCAGCAGAGCGTAGGGGCCTAGACGGGACAAACTTGTGTATTTTATGTATTGTGTATTACAATGACTTTGTGTTCCTGAGTGTTGTATTTATAGACGTTCAGTGAGTGTAATATTTTAAGAGAGATGTTCCTCTCAAGTTTCTGGTATTATAATTATTTTTTTGTAATTTAACATCATTTGTTTTTTACACTAACCTTTCCACCAACATACATTCTTCCCAAGAGTTCGTTCTTATGTCTCTTGTTGTCACCAGTCCCTGAGTCATCAAATGGAGCCTGCGTATATTGAACAGTAATAAAAGAAGCAGAGTTAAAACACAGTATATTGAATGGGGTAGGGTTGTATCATAATAGGAAAAATTAGAAAAAACAATAAGGTTTCAGGATCCCTATGAACATCTAAGAAAGGATCATAGTACAATAAGAGAATTAGTAACTGTATCTCACACTTATATTCTGCACTTTATCGGTATCTCTGGAGAAGCCGCTGTCTCGATTTGAATTACGGGCCAAAGCAGGAAGTGGCTCCCAGCCCTAAAATAGAGGTACACAAAAAAAACACTATCACAATTAAAGTGACTCTATAGGTACCTAGACAACGTCATCTCAATGTCCTTGTCTGTTTAACCCTCCACCTGAAAACATTGCCATTTGAACAGCAATGTTTTAATATGCCTCTCGTGGAAACCAGCCACTAAAGACACTTCCGCAACTATAACCAATTCAACCTTGGTTATAAATCAAAGGACTCTCCTGAGGACCATTTCATTGGTGCATGCGCACTAGCCTCCCAATTCTCCCCATGGGGAAGAAAAGGATTGGCTGAGATCATTGAAACTGATCATCTTAGCCATGGAGGTGGAGCAGCATTCTGTGAGAAATAAGGTAAGTAAAACATAGAATAAAACAGCCAAGTTGTGTGAATATCCATGTTAAATATTTTTTCAGAATCAGAATTTTTAACCTAAATTAAACATTTTGGGTTTTCAGTTAATACAGTTTTTGGTTTGGTGAATCAACAAACATTTTTATTTCATCATGATTGTCATTGATACCATGCAATTAGCCATTGAACTGAGGAACTGCTCTGTTATGAAATTTAATAAATATATGTATATTAATATATACTGCCCACATTTACCAAATTAATTCTGCCTAGGGATCTATTCTGGTAAAGTCTAGACCAGGGCTTCCCAAACTTTTATGGGCCGAGACCCACTTTTGAAAACAGTAATTTTCGAGACCAACATGCTTTTAAAGCATATTTTAAAAATGAACACCATGACAATCTGCTTTAGAGGCATAAGATTGGCACACCATGGCAATCAGTTTTAGATGCATTAAGTTGGCACATCATTGCAGCTTTAGAGGCATGCGATTGGCACACCATGGCAATCAGCTTCAGATGCATACAATTGGCACACCATGGCAATCAATTTTAGATGCATGAAGTTGGCACATCAGCTTTTAGACAAATACAATTGGTACACCATGGCAATCAATTTTAGACAAATACAATTGGTACACCAAGGCAATCAATTTTAGACAAATACAATTGGCACACCATGGCAATCCACTTTAGAGGCATAAAATTGGCACACCATGGCAATCAGCATTAGAGGCATAAAATTGGCATATAATAGCAGTTTTAGAGGCATATTTCTGGGATATTATGGCAGATTTAGAGGCATAATTTTGGGTATCATGGCAGTTTTAGAGGCAGAAACTTTGCACATCATGGCAATCAGTTTTAGAGACATACAACTGCTTACTCACAGACTCATTTAGAATCAGAAGTTCTGTGTCTTGCTCATCCAGGCACCTCACATTGATTATCCCAGTGATGGAACTAATGTAGAGAGGGCCCTGGTGCAAGTATGTTTTATGAGCTCCCCTCTAGTGCAAGTGTGGCCAAAAGGTAGATCTCCATCTGTCGGAGAACTTCAACAAAGCTATGCCAGCTGGGGATTTACCACTTGCCCATCGTTGCAGAGTTATATTTGTGAGCAGTGTTTGAGTGTTTGATTGTAAGCATGTTTTTGTATTCAGTATACGTGTGCGTGTATGGGAGTATTTTATGTACTGTTGCCATTGGAATGTAGTGGTGTACTTGTTTGTAATGTTTGTGTCTGAATGCAGGGATGTTTGTATGTAGTGTTGGACTTAAATGCAGGTGTGCTTTTGTGTGATGGTGTTTGAATGAATGGGGGGGGGGGCAGGGTGAGAAAAGGTTACAGTGTGGGTGGGCAGGGTGAGAAAGGGTTACGGTGGGGGGGAGGCAGTGAGAGAAGGGGTTACAGTGTGGGAGGACATGGTGACAAGAGGTTACAGTGTGGAGGGGCAGGGTGAGAAGTTGGTTACAGTGTGAGGAGGGCAGCATAGTGAGAAGAGGTTACAGTGTGGGGGTGCAGGGTGAGAAGGGTTTATAGTGTCGGGAGGCAGGGTGAGAAGGGGTTACAGTATGAGGAGGGGGCATGGTGAGAACGGGTTACAGTGTGGGGGGCATGGTGAGAACGGGTTACAGTGTGGGGGGGCAGGGTGGGTTACAGTGTGGGGAGGGGGGCAGGGTGAGAAGGAGTTACAGTGTGGGGGGTAGCTGCAGACCATGTGATAGAGTGTTGCCATGGTAACGCTCTGGGTGCTCCTGAGACCACTATCACACTGTCTGCAGCTCTGCACCCTCCTGGTGTCGGGCCCACGGTTATGGACCAAGGACCTGACTAATCAGTCTGCCTGACTGTCTCGCAGTTCCCCGGCGGCCCTGAAGGCGTGGGTCAGCCTCATTGATTATTGTCTCTGACCCACGCCTCCAGGGCCGCCGGGGACCCACCAGTGGGTCGTGACCCACACTTTGGGAACCCCTGGTCTAGACAATAAGCAATGAGGCATCAAAAGACAAGAAGGGAACTCATACTTTTTTATAATACTGCAAAAGTATAATTAATGTAGAGATAAAAACATAAATACGTAACATTTTAATACATGATATTAAACCAATCTACACTTCTGATAAGTATTAGTTTACATTTCATCACAAGCCCATGCCACTCTTCTTTTAAAATGACAAAGAAGATAGAATTCTGTTGCAGAGATTAGATCATAATGCAGGATGTGGCCCGCAAGGTTAGACCTCTAACACTTCAGTTTGCAGAGGCGCCTTATATGGTAAGAGTTGGGCCATTTTTTACAGAAAGTCCAGCTCTCAATAGAAATGAGCACTTTTATAAATTAACATCAGACACTTGGTCCTGTTACACCCCCTGGCTGTCAGACACCTGGTCCCGTTACACCCCCTGGCTGTCAGACACCTGGTCCTGTTACACCCCCTGGCTGTCAGACACCTGGTCCCGTTACACCCCCTGGCTGTCAGACACCTGGTCCCGTTACACCCCCTGGCTGTCAGACACCTGGTCCCGTTACACCCCCTGGCTGTCAGACACCTGGTCCCGTTACACCCCCTGGCTGTCAGACACCTGGTCCCGTTACACCCCCTGGCTGTCAGACACCTGGTCCAGTTACACCCCCTGGCTGACAGACACCTGGTCCCGTTACACCCCCTGGCTGTCAGACACCTGGTCCCGTTACACCCCCTGGCTGTCAGACACCTGGTCCTGTTACTTCCTGGTTTATTTAGCTCAGTGGAGATAAACTCATGATACAGACAACTGCCCAGAGCACCTGCCTTGCAAAGACTTCTCATTGAACTGCATTGAGAAGTCTGTGATTGGACAGTCACAGAAAGTCTGGGCGGGGTTAGAATAGGAGGGCTTGCAAAGGCTGCAGACAAAAGATCTGCAGCTTTTAGATATAACCCCGATGAAAAAAACAAAACAAATTCATAGTTATATGTATTCATATTTTCATGTGGGTATATCTACTAAACAGTCATTGTCATAATTTTCTTTTTGTTTGGGCAGTTGGGGATCCCTTTAAAATCATTAAAAATAATATCAAAGTATAGTATTAATGCCAGCTGATCAAAACCGTTTCTAAATTTTAAGCACGTTACTAGGTGTGTTATTGTGAGCAAATAATCATAGCAAACATTTTTTCCACTTGACATCACTCCAAACATTTTGATCTCTGAAAACAGGGAAAAAAATAAGGGATCATTCTGTGAGGTATGTGACGTATTGGTTCTGATTAATTCACTCATATTTTCCCAATCACATTCATCTACATAAACTTCTACTTCCCTTCTAAAATTGTTAAATATCTAACCTGCATAGTAGGTGATGGTAGGAAATCTGTCTTTGCGATACTTTGTCCCATCAAGCGGTGGAATCCTTTCTATCAAGAAAAATTAAATTAGAAAAACCATTAGTAAAGAATGTTGGGTTACAGCAATAAAATGTGGCAATCGGGGGAAGAGGATTTCTCATTGTCATAATAATTGGTGCATTGTATAGTAGAGTTGGACGTAGACTGGTGATGGAAGATTAATGTGTTAAAACTATTCAGAGATGGATGAACATATAGAAACTGCTTTACCGGAACCCGATACTGTGAAGGTGGGCCAAAGGTTATTGGCTCCATGTTTAATCCTTCCGTAAAACCAGAATTCTCCGTGGCTCCTGTAACAGTCCTACAAAGATTCCCTGTAGGAAAAGATTAGAACGTTTTAACAGGCATCACCAGTAGTATTACGTAATGTCACAAACATGGCTTAATTAGGGAAGTCTGTTATTTTATATATGACATGAGTTTCACACTCTGACAAGATAGGGTCTCTCTATTTATGTCTTACTCTTTCCATTTGGGGAGCTGTATTCATACTGAGGCAAACGGAATAATTCTCTGTGTGTAGGAAAAGTGATGGTAGGAGAATGTTTAATATAATATTTAAAATATTTAGCTGATAGTTCTAAACTGGACCTGCTTTTCTGGCCACCCCAATATCCTACATTTTATTGGGATTTATTAACCCTTATATGTTGGGTTCACTTATCTAAAGATACTCTCTGCTTACTGACCATGTCTTCCATTACTGTGGTCTCACCTTCACGTGGCGTCCGTGTCAGAAAATTGGATTTGTATTCTGTAGACATAAATGCTGGTCCCTATAATAATAATAATACAAATCAGCATTTTAATCACCGGACTGGCCTCACATGCTTTAGTACGTTTTTAATCCACCTCTCCTGAATAAATTATAAACATATCAGTCTTGCACAGTGGGGTATCAAAGCACTGGATGCAGGGATGGATCTAGATTGTAAGAGACTAATTCACTAAACAGGGTATTGTCGTAAATTGAAAATCTAATTGCAAAATTCAGGCTAAATATCCAAACTGTGACTACAGCAAAGCTAGACGGTGTTTCCAAACATGCACTGTGGACCTAGATTGTGTAATCTGGTTTGGTTAATAAATAAACCCCAATGTGAGTCTCAATTACATACATAGATTAAAATGAGCTCAGGTTCACTTTGAACCCTAATATTTCATTAAAGCGGCACAGTCATGCCGAACTTACCTTTCCTTAATCGATTCCTCTTCCCTCCCTCTCTCAGGATCTGTTCTTCATTTCTTCCTGTCTGCTCTAGTTATCTTTAAAACATAAGACAAAGTAGGGACTAATTTGTCTTATGTACGCATGACCAGCGGAGGAGCAAAGTGTGCTTCATTTAAGGTGGTCAGAGCAATTTCCCACAATTCTCACCTTTCCTCAGTGATCTCGCGATGCTTCCTTTCACTATTCCCGAATCTACCGAATTTCGTCCTAACAGAATGAGAACAGTTTCTCCATTCGTGTTAGGACGCAATTCGGGACTTTTTTCAGATTGTAATTTCATTCTAAAGAATTAAATTCCGATTCGTGCTGCGGATGCATCTTGCAACCGCTTTGTAGATAACTCCCTATTGTCTTTCAGGGGCCCCCTCCGCACATGGGTGGGGCCCAGGGGGAGGACAATAGGTTCCCCTCCCGCCCCCCTCCCCAGATTGCTTATTATCCAGGTATATAACACTGCCTCTCTATGAGGGCAGGGCAGTGGTGTATCCTGGTTTTGTGCTGCCCTAGGTGGTCCAGTGGCTGCCGGTCGGGCTGGGCAGCGCTGGCTGCTGTGCGAGCGGCTGACGAGGGAGCTCTTCCTGTGAGCGGTCTGCTCAGCTCCCTCGCTCACCGCAGAGTGAGGCTGGGAGCCGGAAGATGACGTCATATTCCGGCTCCCAGCCTCACTCTGCGGCGCACGCGAGGGAGCTGAGCAGACCGCTCACAGGAAGAGCTCCCTCGCCAGCTGCCTGCCCGGCATGTCTGTTAGCCGCGAGGCTAACAAGGCATTTGCCCTAGGCATTTGGGGGCGGCGTTTTTTGCCGCCCCCTGAAAATGCCGACCAAAGCAAAAGCCTTGTTTGCCTCGGGGCTAATACGCCCCTGGGGCAGGGTCAGTTTTTTGTTTCCGGTAGACATATTTGGTTCCTGCTATTTTGTCTCTGTCAGGATCTTACCCGAGGTGGGAGTCTGCTAGCGGTAGGCAGAGCTTTGTGCTCACCCTTGCAGATAAACATAGTCCAAGGTGATAAGTTTAGAAAACATCAGGACTGTGAATCTGTGCACAGGGGAGAGTTGGCCCAACTCTTCTCATGGAGAAGCAGGTTTAAATACCTTGCTAATGAACTATCTGCCTTGGAGCACTTTTCATGTCAAGCCCCCATGCACAGATTCACTGCCCAGGTGGCTTATTGCCTGGTCACTTTGGGCTGTGTGTATCTGCAAGGGTGAGCATACATCTCTGCACTTCGGACTCCACCCCAGGTAAGATCCTGACATAATGAACTGACCTCATGGAGTTCGCAGAGATGTACAAACTGCTTACCTCCCTTGCTCAGCAAGTGTCCAACCTGTCCCAGACTGTTCTGGATTTGCAGGGGGTTTACTGGCATTTAAAGGTACGGCACGCCCAACCCTTGAATCTGCGCATCCAGAGCCCTATATGTTTATGCCTGACAGATTTGATGGTTCCCGTTCCTCCTTTACATCATTTAAAATGGATTGTGAACTCCTGTTTGCCTTAAAGCCCAGAGCCTACTCCACCGACTTTGTCAGAATTCGCACCACTATTACTTTGCTTTCTGGATGGATTAAGGCGTGGGCATACCAGATGCTGCAAGAAAAAGGTGCTGTCATGGACACCTGGGAGTCATTCATGACTGTGATAGACTTACAGTGCTCTATTTCAAAGAAAGGTACTCCCAAGCCTGCTCCAGGTTCCCGTGGATCTCGGGTACCTAGAGAAAAGAAAAACCCATACGAGTACAATGACTCCATATTGTTACAGCGCTAGCCTACCTTCAGGGACCTAACTTTACCTAAGTAAGCCTTGAAACTCAAGGGGACAAGGAGGAACCCATGAAGATCAGCTTCATCCGCACTAGGTTGCCTCCTGAAGAAAGAGACCGGAAGAGAGGCCATGGTCTTTGTTTCTATTGTGGAGAAAGAGGGTACTTTATCTCCCTCTGCCCAACTCGCCCACCTTGGCCAAAGGCTCTTCAATTGGGTACTCTTTGAATCCACCCTGCCATCCCTGCAACACAGCCTGTAAACTGCCATGGTTGCTGTCAGACCTGTCCACGTTCTGTGACGCAAAAGGGTACCCAGACTACGGTAATCAACATTACCAGTGTTTCTCAAGAACCCGTAAACAGTACCCCATAGAAATCTCCACCTTCTGCTCCAGCGACGTCTTCACTACTTCCTGACAAAACATCTGTTCAAGCAACCACAATCACCACTTCCTGCCTTGCCAATGAAGTTCTGTCACCTGACTGCACAAATGCTTCTACAGTTCTACAAAAGCAGGATCTTGAAGTGTTCAAGAAAGCATTGCAAGCTACGAACGCCTGCCCTGTGAGAACTGCTAAAACAAAGGTCACACCTAAGTCCCAGAAAAAAAGGAAGTTGGGATCCAAGGCCACTGTAGGTGCTTTGTATTCCAAGAATCTAGAAGAAGACCGTATGTATGGCATGGATGCATGGATGGGCCCTTCTGTGTCCTGGACTTGTTTTCCTGCCTCTGAGCCAAAGCTGAATCTATTCTATTAGTGTGGTTCTAGCCCTGTTAACCTGACCTTGTCTGCAGCACTAGGGGGCTGGACTTCATCTGTGGCTGCTACCTGTCACTCTAAGTCCACCTGAGGCAGATTGCTTATTACCCAGGTATATAACACTGCCTCTCCATAAGGCCATGGTCAGTTTATTGTTTCCAGTAGATTTATCTGGTTCCTGCTATTTTGTCTCCTGAGTTTGTATTCTCCAGACTGACCCCGGCTTCTGATCTTGGCTCCTCTCCTCGTTTATTCTGACCTCTGGCATCCTCTGACCACGGCTCCATCTCGACAATCCTTTTGCTTGTGCCCTTGCCTGCAATGTGTATTAGAGCACTTTTCCTGTCAAGCCCCCCTTGCACAGATTCACTGCCCAGGTGGTTTATTGTCTGTCACCGTGGGCTGTGTGTATCTGCAAGGGTGAGCGTACATCTCTGCATTTCAGACTCCACCCCAGGTAAAATCCTGACACTCCCTAAAGAAAAGGATTTTGAGTATAAGGGAAAACTGACACATTGCTTATATAGAATGTCCGAGTGTAAGGGAAAACTGACACATTGCTTATATAGAATGTCCGAGTGTAAGGGAAAACTGACACATTGCATATATAGAATGTCCGAGCGTAAGGGAAAACTGACACATTGAATATATAGAATGTCCAAGTGTAAGGGAAAACTGACACATTGCTTATATAGAATGTCCGAGCGTAAGGGAAAACTGACACATTGAATATATAGAATGTCCGAGTGTAAGGGAAAACTGACACATTGCTTATATAGAATGTCCGAGCGTAAGGGAAAACTGACACATTGAATATATAGAATGTCCAAGTGTAAGGGTAAACTGACACGTTGCTTATATAGAATGTCCAAGTGTAAGGGAAAACTGACACAATGCTTATATAGAATGTCTGCGTGTAAGGGAAAACGGACACATTGCTTATATAGAATGTCCGCGTGTAAGGGAAAACTGACACGTTGCTTATATAGAATGTCCAAGTGTAAGGGAAAACGGACACATTGCTTATATAGAATGTCCGAGTGTAAGGGAAAACTGACACATTGCTTATATAGAATGTCCGCGTGTTAGGGAAAACTGACACATTGCTTATATAGAATGTCCGAGTGTAAGGGAAAACTGACACATTGCTTATATAGAATGTCCGAGTGTAAGGGAAAACTGACACATTGCTTATATAGAATGTCCGAGTGTAAGGGAAAACGGACACATTGCTTATATAGAATGTCCAAGTGTAAGGGAAAACTGACACATTGCTTATATAGAATGTCCAAGTGTAAGGGAAAACGGACACATTGCTTATATGGAATGTCGGACACATTGCTTAGAATGTAGTGTAAGGGAAAACGGACACATTGCTTATATAGAATGTCCGAGTGTAAGGGAAAACGGACACATTGCTTATATAGAATGTCCGAGTGTAAGGGAAAACGGACACATTGCTTATATGGGAATGTCTGAGTGTACTGACACATTGCTTATATAGAATGTCCGCGTGTAAGGGAAAACGACACATTGCTTATATAGAATGTCCGAGTGTAAGGGAAAACTGACACATTGCTATATAGAATGTCCGCGTGTAAGGGAAAACTGACACATTGCTTATATAGAATGTCCGCGTGTAAGGGAAAACTGACACATTGCTTATATAGAATGTCCAAGTGTAAGGGAAAACTGACACATTGCTTATATAGAATGTCCGAGTGTAAGGGAAAACGGACACATTGCTTATATAGAATGTCCGAGTCTAAGGGAAAACTGACACATTGCTTATATAGAATGTCCGAGTGTAAGGGAAAACTGACACATTGCTTATATAGAATGTCCAAGTGTAAGGGAAAACTGACACATTGCTTATATAGAATGTCCAAGTGTAAGGGAAAACTGACACATTGCTTATATAGAATGTCCGAGTGTAAGGGAAAACGGACACATTGCTTATATAGAATGTCCGAGTGTAAGGGAAAACGGACACATTGCTTATATAGAATGTCCGAGTGTAAGGGAAAACTGACACATTACTTATATAGAATGTCCGCGTGTAAGGGAAAACTGACACATTGCTTATATAGAATATCCGCGTGTAAGGGAAAATGTACACATTGCTTATATAGAATGTCCGCGTGTAAGGGAAAACGGACACATTGCTTATATAGAATGTCCGAGTGTAAGGGAAAACTGACACATTGCTTATATAGAATGTCCGAGCGTAAGGGAAAACTGACACATTGCTTATATAGAATGTCCGCGTGTAAGGGAAAACTGACACATTGCTTATATAGAATGTCCAAGTGTAAGGGAAAACTGACACATTGCTTATATAGAATGTCCGAGTGTAAGGGAAAACGGACACATTGCTTATATAGAATGTCCGAGTCTAAGGGAAAACTGACACATTGCTTATATAGAATGTCCGAGTGTAAGGGAAAACTGACACATTGCTTATATAGAATGTCCAAGTGTAAGGGAAAACTGACACATTGCTTATATAGAATGTCCGAGTGTAAGGGAAAACTGACACATTGCTTATATAGAATGTCCGAGTGTAAGGGAAAACGGACACATTGCTTATATAGAATGTCCGAGTGTAAGGGAAAACGGACACATTGCTTATATAGAATGTCCGAGTGTAAGGGAAAACTGACACATTACTTATATAGAATGTCCGCGTGTAAGGGAAAACTGACACATTGCTTATATAGAATGTCCGCGTGTAAGGGAAAATGTACACATTGCTTATATAGAATGTCCGCGTGTAAGGAAAACGGACACATTGCTTATATAGAATGTCCGAGTGTAAGGGAAAACTGACACATTGCTTATATAGAATGTCCGAGCGTAAGGGAAAACTGACACATTGAATATATAGAATGTCCGAGCGTAAGGGAAAACTGACACATTGCTTATATAGAATGTCCGAGCGTAAGGGAAAACTGACACATTGCTTATATAGAATGTCCAAGTGTAAGGGAAAACTGACACATTGCTTATGTAGAATGTCCAAGTGTAAGGGAAAACGGACACATTGCTTATATAAAATGTCCGAGTGTAAGGGAAAACGGACACATTGCTTATATAGAATGTCCGAGTGTAAGGGAAAACTGACACATTGCTTATATAGAATGTCCGCGTGTAAGGGAAAACTGACACATTGCTTATATAGAATGTCCGAGTGTAAGGGAAAACGGACACATTGCTTATATAGAATGTCCGAGTGTAAGGGAAAACGGACACATTGCTTATATGGAATGTCTGAGTGTAAGGGAAAACGGACACATTGCTTATATAGAATGTCCGAGTGTAAGGGAAAACTGACACATTGCTTATATAGAATGTCCGAGTGTAAGGGAAAACTGACACATTGCTTATATAGAATGTCTGAGTGTAAGGCGAAGGCACTGGGGACAAAAAGCATTGGGGAAAACTTTGCAGAACTCACATGTTTGAGGTTCTCAGTCTCTGGAGACTTTTTGTCTTGGTTTGCAAACAGCAGAGGTTGATGTCGTGGAATGAGGCCAGCCATAGCTCCTGCTCCATGATCTTTTGTGTCAAAGTACACCGACTTGACCTGCATTATGCATTGAAAACAATAAACATGACAGCTATAGATATCATAGCAATTATCTGCAGGCTTTATCCCACCAAACATTCTGTCAATTATTTATGTCACGAGACCATTACTATAGACTTGAGCATAAATCTGTTTTCTCCATAAACGAATCGATCGGTACGAGAAATAATATTTTATCGAACAAATTGATTTGTTTGGGTGTGGATTAAAAAGATTTTGATTTGTACGGATTGATTTATTTATGGCAACATTACAGCCCTTCATAAAACTATCAGTTTGCCAGTAGCTAGAGAGTGAAATATAGATTAGAAATGAATGGAAACATTAATGAAGTGATCCATCTCAAAACCAAAATGACAAATCGGTATAAAAGCCTTAGAATTTCGCAGTTCTGGACAGATTACATCCTATTATTACACAGTCTGTATAATTTGATAGCTCAGTTTCAATGGAGCATACAACATACGGTTTAGTTGGGCTACATTAAACAAACTTTAATTTTCTTTTTCTGGCTATTTCCCACAGTGACAACACTAATTGATTAATGCCTTACTCTCCGCATTTAATACAGGAAGTGATTAACTAATTAATACATTTAAATATCAGCTCTCCTTCCCTAGACACATGGCTTTAGTATAACGCCCACGAACGCAATGGAAAGGAAATACCCATCAATGCCATTGGAAATGGTCAGAAAAAGAGTCGGGCACTTATAGTAAGAATCTTCTGTTTTCGAGGTCAGAGATGGCATAAACTAATGGGAAATGCCAGAGCCAATAAAAGAAGGGAAATTGATTAGGAGATGTCTACGTGGTAATGTTTAGCAAATATGGAATTAACGGACCACGTAGCTACCCTTTACATATGACCTCGGAGGAAAGATCAGGTCAAGTTCAAGATGGTCCTAGTGGAGTGAGATCTGACTACAGTGACCGCTTTTACACCTTGAAAACAACGTTTCTTGGTCTAGAATATTCTTTCAAAGAAGTCAAATGGTCCGATCGAGGCATTGTATCTCTGAGAGAAGGATGAATACACAGGTTTTCATTGCATGTATAGTTTTTGTTTGGACAAGTTGTGCTTCCAACCAAAGAGGGTGTAAAGACGGTTATGCCCTTAGAGCAAAGATAAGCCAATAAATGCACTGACAAACACACAATTTATCTCCCCCTTAAAACTCACAGTTCTGGATTTGGGGTTGGTGACAGAGTTGCTCTTAATGTAACCACTCTCTCCGGTGCAAGCTGTGGAAGACAATGGCTCGGTGCCAGTTGGCAGCTGATGAGGGTGATAATCTCTGTTGGTTATTGATGTATAATTATTTCTTAGAATTAGCCTGTGAGAAATAGGAAATAAAACAGGGAATGATACTGTAGGCAAGAGAGGTTCTAGGAGATCAAAAGTAACATTTTAGAAGACCCACATGATGGTCAACAAATCCACCCAGAATAAATGGCTAACACTGACTGGAGGCAAACTGTTAAATAAAACTGTAAGGTTGAGCATGAATTTAATGAAATCAATAAAAACTTTAATGATGTGAAGAAGGCCAGAAATAGAAAAGACATAGGTGTTATTGTGTAAACAGGTAAACCAAAGGCAGAACCTGAAATGCTCAAAGCTTACCCTAAACTTGGGTTGTCCTTGCGATCAAGGTTAGGTGAGTAGTAGACAGCAGGACGCATGTTTGACTGATATCCTGTGTTTCGGTGGGTGAGCACACCCTGCTGTGGAACACCACCAGGTACAAATTGTGAAGATCCTAAATAAGATCAAACACCAGAATTGTAATATATGATAATTCCACTAGGAGGAGAAATACGACAATATATATCTCCTGGAAGGTAGCTCTGCACTTCAACTATGTAATAATTTGAACACCCTATATAACACATCTATATAAGGATCCAATTTATACCGGCACTGTGGGTCTTTGCTACAAAATCACTTTATTATATTACTACGCCATAAAACGTCACCATTTCATAATATATGAGTTCCGTAATGTTCAATTTTTATGGCATAGTAATAGAATAAAGGGATTTTGCAGCAAGGACGCACAGTGCCGGTGCTCGGATATTTCACGGGGTAGAGAAATTTGATAGAACACCAGAATTGGATCCTAAACATGGATTAGTTTACATTTACAATACAAATGTTCTAACTCCTGTAATTATGTATTTATATAGCACAAACATAGTCTGCAGCACAGAATACATTTTATAAGGAACCTTACAGGGTTTTCCACTAAAGGGAATTTGAAATGTAAGGCTAATATAACCATAGTGGGGAATAAACCCAACGTTGCTATGCTACAGTTCAGTTACTTACGCTTTCTATAGGATATTCACTTTAGTAAATAACACCGTATATATGTTCTATATATCATATTTATGAAAACTGATATTAAAAAAACTTGAATTAAACATGAGAACTTTGAATGCTCACTTTGACACAGTTTATATTTTAATATAGGCGCAAATCTTGCATTTCTTGGTGGAACAGATTAAAATGTCACCCCAACTGTACCCCATTTATCCCAAATCTTTCTGTACCACACTGTTCCCTTCCCGCAGTCCTTATTACACCCCCTCTGTTTCCTCTCTCACCATAAGATGTGTTATAACTTGTGCAGTAGAAGTTCAAAGAGTCGCAGCTCCCCCCAAAACTGTTTCTGATCTGCGGTGACATCCCACCAAGAGGAAATCGACCCATTGCAATTTATGAGAAACTCGAGGCAGCACAGTATCGGTTCAGAGAGCTTAGCTGTACGCAGCTTGCTGTTCACACTGGTAACAGTGTCTTAGTTACAGTTTCCATGATGCAACAAACACATTCAGAATTCTAATCTTACTGGATGAACAGTCAATGGATACGGCTACAGACGGCACACTTCTTTGTGGAATTTTTAAATGTCTTCTTAAAGGGATACTATAGTCACCTGGTTCTGGTATCTACAGGCATTTTAATGTAAACACTACATTTTCAGAGAATTTCTTATATTTTAATATTTTTTTTTCTGTTAATTAATTATCTAAATGTCACTTTGGAGGGTCAGGAGAAGAAAGTGCAAATACCATAAAAATATCAATGTTACTGTAAAGTGACACTAGGCTAGAAGACCACTCGTGAAATAAGGGGGTGTCCTCTAGCCTAGTGTGTCACTTTAAATGAACATAAAATACCATATTTTTTATGGTATTTGCACTTTCTTCTCATTACCCACCAAAGTCACATTTACAATAACAATAATTTATATAACACCAAAATATTCAGCAGCGCTATACAATAGGTAAAACAGGATAAACTAGAATTTCTAATGCAAAAAAACAGGTCTGACATAACATTGTGGCCCCCAGGGGAGAGACCAGAAGAAATACTTGCTGGAATCTCTCTATTCTCACTGCTGTCATCTTCCGTCTTCATATTGTCAGCTCCTGGTTAATACAGCTGTCAGGACCCTCTGTGAACTATTGTACAATGTGGATACATGGCTGTGCTAACCAGGATCTATGGAAATCCCGTGAGACCTTAGGATGTTCCCTTGATAATATTACACTAGCTCAATGAGAAGACAAAGGAACCCTACTGCATGAAATGATCCCATCAGCCTTCAAGATGAGCAATATCGGGATGTGGCAGAGGAGGTTCCGCCCAGTGCTATATTTTGCCAAATTACTGTCACACTTTGTCTCGTACATATCTTTTGATTACATTTTTTCTATGTTATGAAAATCTCACAAATGACAGCTTTTAAGGGTTACGCCATGTACCATGACCACTTCAGTGATTGGAGTTTGTGTTTGCAGTGTTTCAGTTTGAAACACTGCGCACACAGAGTTAAAGGGACACGATAGGCACCCTGGATGTCCTCATACTGTGAATGAGGACGTCCAATGTCTTGCAAATACCCATAGGAAAGCATTGATTCAATGCTTTCCCATGGGGAAAGCCTAATGCACGCAGCGCTTGCCATGCATGACACTAGGTTCCCCCTCATACTGACATCGGAGCCAGGACAAACTGCTGGCTCTAAAGTACAAAGAAAAAAGGAGGTGTTCATCCTAACAAACAACTACAGTGAACACACTCGCAGGGTCGCAGTTCATGGCAAACTGGAAACGACACGGGTGGCAGTCTGCATTAAGCATAATAAGCACACGGGGGGTGGACCTGTCCCACCAACTGCTTCAGCCATACTTAATCATGTGAAAGACCAGGTCATGGTATAAGACAGTTGGCATTTATTTAATGCAGATGAAAACCCACAATGCCTTTATCTTATTCAAATATATCTGAGTGTTACCAGACAGGCATAAGGACTGAAACCAGTTTTACTACCCCAATTGCCCCTCTCAGCCTGGCCTTTGCATTGGGAATGGTTTTAACATTTTACATACTCGGGGCGAATAGGTTCTGTCATCTAAATGAAGTTTATATATATATATTTAAAAGTTATAACTGTCACGGCTAGCTGCTGCATGTGGTCGCACCCGATCGGTGCAACTACGCTGACAGGTGGGAACACTTACCTGTTCAGCAATGAGCCGTGAGCCGACCTGCTGGGGCATCTGTCCCCTCCACACGTGGGAGCCAAAATGATGCTGACCACGAGGTTGCCATTTGTAGCTCTGCCTCCAAAGGTCACATGAACATGCATGTGATGTTAGACGTTGACGCACACGCACGTTCTGTGGTCAGAGGCCAAGCTCTGACCAATCACAACCCAAGGAGGGGTATTTAAACCCCTGAATTTCCCTAGCACATTGTCCTGTCGTGGTTTTTGTTTCTGGTTCCTGAGAGCGCGTTTTCTTGTCCTTGTTATTGATATTCCCGGTATTCTGACTTTGGCTATTCCTGACTATTCTGATCTCTGGTTTGCCTGACTTGGCTTTCTTATCGATCTCGTGTATTTCTGGCTTCCTTGACCTCGGCTTTCCCTTGACCATTCTCTGTCTTTCAACGTATTAATCCATCCATTCTAAGAACCGTTTTACGTTCTGTCTATTTTTCTATTCTATGTAGATGTTACATAGTTTTTCGTGTTGGAACACATTAGTAGTCGTGACATTAAGACAGGGCTATGTATCCTGCAGAACTATGTAAGCATATGATAGTCTGTGAGAGTAGGGTAGACCAATTTGCCCAAGCATTCCAGACCTTGCTCCAACGAACATTGGGAGCATACATTAGGGACGCTAAGAGATTGTCTTCCAGACAGGCTAGATGGCCACTTTTCCTTTCACGTTTCAATTTTGTTATCACTTACAGACCAGGCACTAAGAATAATAGGGCCGTTGCTCTGTCAAGACAGAGATGAGTTTCCTGACCAAGAGACATCTCCTATCATACCCCCTGAGTGTTTTATTGCTACGACAGTTTTGGAATTGTGTTCTGCGCTCCTTTGTGCCATAACAGCAGATCAAACTCAAGCACCAGCAGAGAAGCCATCTCATAAACTATTTGTCTCACCATCACAGAGATCTGAGATACTCAGGTTATACCATGATAACGTAACAGCTGGACATCCTGTTATACACAAAACCATCTCTGCCATCTGCCATTACTAAAAAAGTTTTGGTGGCCGTCATTTAGAGGTGATGTTAAGGATTATGTGGGAGCATGTAGAATTTGTGCTGTGTCCAAGGTCCCCCACAAATCACCTCCTGGATTGTTACAGCCACTTCCAATACCAGAAGCTCCGTGGACCCACCTGGCCATGGATTTCATTGTTGATCATCCGAGTTCCAATGTGTATAAAACTATCCTTATGGTAGTAGACCGTTTCTCCAAGATGGCACATTTTATACCTCTCAAAAAACTACTATCTTCCCAGGATCTTGTCCAAGTATTCTTACGTGAAATCTTTAGGCTACATTGGTTACCGAAAAACATAGTCTCTGACCGAGGTACCCAATTTATCTCCAGATTTTGGCTTGCTTTTTGCAAACAGTTGGGCATAGAACTTTCTTTTCCTCTTCGTACCACCCTCAGACCAATGGGGTGGCGGAGAGCGCCAATCAAGCCTTAGAACACTTACCTGTTCAGCAATGAGCCGACCAGTTAGTCTGATTGATGCCAATCAGACTAACTGGTCAGAACTCCTGCCCATGGCTGAATTTGCTAGAAAAAATGCAACCCACAAGTCCTCTACTCTCTTTTTTTGTAAATAATGGTTATCACCTCACTGTATTACCTTCTGATTTTCCAGAAAGTGACAATCCTGCTTTAGACGTCCATTTGACCTCTATCAATGACACTTGGGCTTCAGTACACAAAGCACTACATTCGGCAGGTGTGACAGAACCATCTGTCTGTCTATTGTAGTGAATTCATCTATTTCTGCCCATTCGTGTAAATGGCTGTTTCTATAGCCCAGCCATACGAATGACTCTTTTTTACCGAACAAATCTGCCGAACGGATGACCACCCAGGATAGAAGTGTGCTGCTGGTTAACCTCTTGATCCCAATTAGAACGTTGTGGTTAACCGCAGACACTTCTCAATTAAACCAAATTCCGGGTGGCCGTCGTTCGTATGTCAACCCCTCAGCAGACATTGTATAACGTGTGCAGGCAGCAGTGATGGCACACCAGGCGCTCCAGGAAAGAGATGCTGCAGCAGCAGAGGTACCCAATAACAATTTTGGAAGGAAAAAGGTACCCTTTGCTGCGTTTAAACATTTTATTGAGACAGAGGGAGAGATTGATGGGTTCCTGGCTGACTTTGAAAGGCAGTGTGCCCTACACCACGTACCCGCAGACGAATGGGTCACCATCCTCTCTGGAAAATTATCTGGCCGGCTAGTGAAGCATTTCGGGCCATTCCAGAGGAGGAGATCACCAGCTACTGAGGGTGAAAGATGCGCTCCTAGCCAGGTATGCGGTGACCCCAGAAGCGTACAGACAACGATTTAGGGAGACTAACAAGCAGGTTGGTGACTCCTATGTAGAGTGGGCCTGCAGGGTCCACCGTACCGCAGTCCACTGGATGGCAGGATGCCAAGCAGTAACTGGGGAAGAAGTGCTGCAGGTGTTCTTGCTGGAACACTGCTTCGACAGACTACCTGCCGGGGTCAGGGAGTGGGTCAGAGATAGGAAACCCTCTACCCTAACCGAGGCTGCCCGTCTGGCAGATGAATATACGGACGCCCGCAAATTGAACAGTACAGCTACCAAGGTTCCTGCCAGGATGGAGTACCGACCGACAGCGACCCCAGCACCAACAGCATACCAACCCCCAGTACACCGCACTCCAGCAGTACCGCCAGCAAACATTTACCCGCAACCCTCCCGGTTCAATGCCCGGGATTATTCACAGCCCATCAGGTGCTTTGGGTGCAAACAGTTGGGGCACAAGCGACCCGAGTGCCCACTGAACGGCGCTTATCAAGCCCAGTCCTGGAGGAATCCAGCCAGCGGGAATCAACGGCCCCCTCAGCGTGCTGCTCACTGTATCAAGCAGGAGGAATTCTGGGGCATTCTACACGAGGCCGACCCAGTGCAAGCAGCGCATCAGGACAATCGCCAGCAACACCGGCAGACTGTGAAGCTGAATGGCAGAGTGGTGAATGGACTGAGAGACACAGGAGCCACTATGACACTGCTCCAAAAGAACCTAGTCTCGGAGCACCAGCACACTGGAGACACTGTGGCAGTGAGGGTAGCAGGAGGCTCCGTGTTTCGCTTACCTGTTGCCCGGGTCCATTTGGATTGGGGAGTGGGTGCTAGACACGTGGATGTGGGTGTTATGAAAGACCTGCCCGCTGATGTTCTTCTTGGGAACGATTTGGCCACTTTGGTTTCAGCTTATGCCCCGATGGGCCCTGCTGACGTCAACCCTGTGACTCATGCTCAGACCCGTGCTTCTGGAACCGGCCCACCTGCTGATGAGACCCAGGTAAGACCCTCTTCCCCGACTGGTACCCTAGATCAGGCCCCCTTAAGCTGGGATTCCCCAGAGTTTGGGAGGGAAACCCGGGCGGATCCGACCCTCCAGAAGTACCGAGATAGAGCAGAGGCTGGAGAGGAAGGAATAGATGGGGAGCGGTATGAGTGGGTGGGGGACAGGTTATATAGTATCCCAAAGCCTTCCCAGAAGAGTGTAGCCCCTCCGCCGAATCGACAGCTAGTGGTACCTGCAAAGTACCGGCAGGAGATTCTGCGGATAGGGCATGATGTTCCGTTAGCTGGACATCTAGGGTCCCGCCGCATAGCCTATAGGATCTCACAGAATTTCTTTTGGCCCAACTTTAACCAGGCTGTGCGGATGTATTGCAGTACGTGCGACACATGTCAACAGGTAGGAAAGCGGGGGGACCACCCTAAGGCTAGGTTATTATCGATGCCTATTAAAGGGGAGCCCTTTTCCCGCATAGCTGTTGACATTGTGGGTCCACTGGCCAGGGCTAGTCCCTCCGGTAAGAAATATTCTTACTGTGGTGGACTATGCCACTCGCTATCCAGAGGCAGTAACGCTGTCTAATATAGAGGCAGAGACGGTTGCTGATGCCCTGGTTAGAATTTTTACTAGGGTCGGGTTCCCTAAGGAGATCCTCTCCGACCAGGGAACCCAATTCACCGCTGCGCTCACTCAGCAGCTGTGGAAGGTGTGTGGCATTAAAGCGTTGCGTAGCTCACCCTACCATCCACAGACTAACGGTCTTTGCGAGCGCTTTAACGGTACCCTCAAGCAGATTCTGAGGACCTTTACAGATACTTGCAGAGACTGGGAGAGGTTCCTGCCTCATCTGTTGTTTTTTTCAGAGAGGTGCCCCAGGAATCTACTGGGTTCTCCCCCTTTGAGTTGCTGTATGGTCCGCGGACCCCTAGATCTCATCTGGGGCCACTGGGAGGGGGAGACAGAGCAGGAGGGGACCCCCATAGTGCCATATGTCCTGGAACTCCGGGAACGCATGGAGAAACTGTCCCTGATGGTAAGGGAGAATCTCCAGGCGGCCCAGGGGAGACAGTAGAGATGGTACGATCAGGGTGCCCGACAGTGGGTCTTCCAGGTTGGGCAGAAGGTATTAGTGCTCAAACCTGTGAAGGCAAACAAGATGCAAGCATCTTGGCAGGGCCCGTACCGGGTAGTAGCGCAGATCTGCGATACTACTTACTTGATAGCCAGCCGTACAGATGAAAGGGTTCAGAGATCCTTTCATGTGAACATGCTGAAGGAGTACCAGGAGTGACATGAGAATATTGCGGCAGTATGTGCCCCGGCTGCAGATGATCCTGAGAAATTACCTCTCCCCGATTTGTTAGAAAGGGACCCCCAGACTGACCTCACTACCCTTGTACAGCTAGGGGACAGATTAAACCCCACAGAAAGGGTACAGGCGAAGCAGTTGTTATGGGAGAAGCAGGCGATGTTCTCCCAGGAGCCCGGTTATACTACCCTAGCTGTACATAAGGTCGAGACCCCTGGACAGACCCCCTTACGACAGCCGCCATATCGTATCCCTGAAGCAGTCCAAGAAGGAATTCGTTTTGTCCCTGCCTATAGCACTATTGCTAAGCCCCTGACAGACCTGACGAAGAAGAACTTGCCTAAGCAGGTTCTGTGGTCTTTGGCTTGTGAAGCTGAGTTCCAGGCACTGAAACAGGCTCTTGTGAATGCCCCTGTCTTGGCTGCCCCAGTCCCTAACAAACACTTTCTCGTTCACACAGATGCTTCCATGTATGGACTGGGGGCTGTGCTGAGCCAAGTCGGGAAAGATGGAGGAGAGCACCCTGTCGCATATCTCAGCCGAAAGTTGTTACCCAGAGAAGTGAGTTAGGCGGCAGTGGAGAAGGAGTGTTTGGCCTTGGTCTGGGCATTGAAGAAGTTAAGTCCCTACTGATACGGGCAAGAGTTTTCCCTTGTGACTGACCATAACCCACTCGTCTGGCTTAACCGGGTCTTAGGGGACAATGGTAGACTGCTGAGGTGGAGCTTGGCACTACAGCCCTACAATTTCACCATCAGCTACCGACCCGGTAAGCAGAACGGAAATGCAGATGGGTTATCCCGACAAACTGACATCTCCACCACCTCCTAGTCCGGTCATCCCCAAGTTGACCCGCCAAAGGGTCAAGCCGGGTCTGCCGGAGTGTCCCACAAGGAGGGAGCCGTGTGACAGAACCATCTGTCTGTCTGTTGTGGTGGATTCGTCTATTTCTGCCCATTCGTGTAAATGGCTGTTTCTATAGCCCAGCCATACGAATGA
>OW240923.1:119681038-119715087 GCA_933207985.1 Pelobates cultripes | reverse complement strand
CCCTCCTGGGACTCTCTGCAGGTCAGGGTTAGATAGGGCCCTGGAATGAGGTCGCTGTGACAGGTGTATATACACCTATTATACGGGTATTTATATAGCGCCAACGTATTCCGCAGCGCTGTACAATATTATATAAGAAATGCTCCCTCCCCCCCTCCTGGGACTCTCTGCAGGTCAGGGTTAGATAGGGCCCTGGAATGAGGTCGCTGTGACAGGTGTATATACACCTATTATACGGGTATTTATATAGCGCCAATGTAATCCGCAGCGCTGTACAATATTATATAAGAAATGCTCCCTCCCCCCCTCCTGGGACTCTCTGCAGGTCAGGGTTAGATAGGGCCCTGGAATGAGGTCGCTGTGACAGGTGTATATACACCTATTATACGAGTATTTATATAACGCCAACGTATTCCGCAGCGCTGTACAATATTATATAAGCAAATGCTCCTCCCCCGACCCTTCTGCAGGTCAGGGTTAGATAGGGCCCTGAATGAGTGTCGCCAGACAGGTGTATATACACCTATTATACGGGTATTTATATAGCGCCAACGTATTCCGCAGCGCTGTACAATATTATATAAGAAATGCTCCCTCCCACCCTCCTGGGACTCTCTGCAGGTCAGGGTTAGATAGGGCCCTGGGATGAGGCAGCTGTGACAGGTGTATATACACCTATTATACGGGTATTTATATAGCGCCAACGTATTCCGCAGCGCTGTACAATATTATATAAGAAATGCTCCTCCCCCCCTCCTGGGACTCTCTGCAGGTCAGGGTTAGATAGGGCCCTGGAATGAGGCCGCTGTGACAGGTGTATATACACCTATTATACGGGTATTTATAGAGCGCCAACGTATTCCGCAGCGCTGTACAATATTATATAAGAAATGCTCCTCCCCCCCCCTCCTGGGACTCTCTGCAGGTCAGGGTTAGATAGGGCCCTGGAATGAGGCCGCTGTGACAGGTGTATATACACCTATAATACGAGTATTTATATAGCGCCAACGTATTCCGCAGCGCTGTACAATATTATATAAGAAATGCTCCCTCCCCCCTCCTGGGACTCTCTGCAGGTCATGGTTAGATAGGGCCCTGGAATGAGACCGCTGTGACAGGTGTATATACACCTATTATACGAGTATTTATATAGCGCCAACGTATTCCGCAGCGCTGTACAATATTATATAAGAAATGCTCCCTCCCCCCTCCTGGGACTCTCTGTAGGTCATGGTTAGATAGGGCCCTGGAATGAGGTCGCTGTGACAGGTGTATATACACCTATTATACGGGTATTTATATAGCGCCAACGTATTCCGCAGCGCTGTACAATATTATATAAGAAATGCTCCTCCCCCCCCCTCCTGGGACTCTCTGCAGGTCAGGGTTAGATAGGGCCCTGGAATGAGGCCGCTGTGACAGGTGTATATACACCTATTATACGGGTATTTATATAACGCCAACGTATTCCGCAGCGCTGTACAATATTATATAAGAAATGCTCCTCCCCCCCCCTCCTGGGACTCTCTGCAGGTCAGGGTTAGATAGGGCCCTGGGATGAGGTCGCTGTGACAGGTGTATATACACCTATTATACGGGTATTTATATAGCGCGAACGTATTCCGCAGCGCTGTACAATATTATATAAGAAATGCCCTCCCCTCCCTCCTGGGACTCTCTGCCTTAGGTCAGGGTTAGGGTAGGGCCCTGGAATGAGATTAAGCTGTGACAGTGTATATACACCTATTATCACGAGGGTATTTATATGGCGCCAGCGTATTCATGGCGCTGTACAATAATATATAAATGCTCCTCCCCTCCCCTCCTGGGACTCTCTGCAGGTCAGGGTTAGATAGGGCCCTGGAATGAGGCCGCTGTGACAGGTGTATATACACCTATTATACGGGTATTTATAGAGCGCCAACGTATTCCGCAGCGCTGTACAATATTATATAAGAAATGCTCCTCCCCCCCCCTCCTGGGACTCTCTGCAGGTCAGGGTTAGATAGGGCCCTGGAATGAGGCCGCTGTGACAGGTGTATATACACCTATAATACGAGTATTTATATAGCGCCAACGTATTCCGCAGCGCTGTACAATATTATATAAGAAATGCTCCCTCCCCCCTCCTGGGACTCTCTGCAGGTCATGGTTAGATAGGGCCCTGGAATGAGACCGCTGTGACAGGTGTATATACACCTATTATACGAGTATTTATATAGCGCCAACGTATTCCGCAGCGCTGTACAATATTATATAAGAAATGCTCCCTCCCCCCTCCTGGGACTCTCTGTAGGTCATGGTTAGATAGGGCCCTGGAATGAGGTCGCTGTGACAGGTGTATATACACCTATTATACGGGTATTTATATAGCGCCAACGTATTCCGCAGCGCTGTACAATATTATATAAGAAATGCTCCCTCCCCCTCCCCCCTCCTGGGACTCTCTGCAGGTCAGGGTTAGATAGGGCCCTGGAATGAGGTCGCTGTGACAGGTGTATATACACCTATTATACGGGTATTTATATGGCGCCAACGTATTCCGCAGCGCTGTACAATATTATATAAGAAATGCTCCCTCCCCTCCTGGGACTCTCTGCAGGTCAGGGTGGAATGGGGCCCTGGAATGAGGCAGCTGAGCAGATTGTATATACACCTATTATACGAGTATTTATATAGCGCCAACGTATTCCGCAGCGCTGTACAATATTATATAAGAAATGCTCCCTCCCACCCTCCTGGGACTCTCTGCAGGTCAGGGTTAGATAGGGCCATGGAATGAGGCCGCTGTGACAGGTGTGTATATACACCTATTATACGGGTATTTATATGGCGCCAACGTATTCCGCAGCGCTGTACAATATTATATAAGAAATGCTCCCTCCCCCCTCCTGGGACTCTCTGCAGGTCAGGGTTAGATAGGGCCCTGGAATGAGGTCGCTGTGACAGGTGTATATACACCTATTATACGGGTATTTATATAGCGCCAACGTATTCCGCAGCGCTGTACAATATTATATAAGAAATGCTCCCCTCCCCCCTCCTGGGACTCTCTGCAGGTCAGGGTTAGATAGGGCCCTGGAATGAGGCCGCTGTGACAGGTGTATATACACCTATAATACGAGTATTTATATAGCGCCAACGTATTCCGCAGCGCTGTACAATATTATATAAGAAATGCTCCCTCCCCCCTCCTGGGACTCTCTGCAGGTCATGGTTAGATAGGGCCCTGGAATGAGACCGCTGTGACAGGTGTATATACACCTATTATACGAGTATTTATATAGCGCCAACGTATTCCGCAGCGCTGTACAATATTATATAAGAAATGCTCCCTCCCCCCTCCTGGGACTCTCTGCAGGTCAGGGTTAGATAGGGCCCTGGAATGAGGCCGCTGTGACAGGTGTATATACACCTATTATACGGGTATTTATATAGCGCCAACGTATTCCGCAGCGCTGTACAATATTATATAAGAAATGCTCCCTCCCCCCTCCTGGGACTCTCTGCAGGTCATGGTTAGATAGGGCCCTGGAATGAGACCGCTGTGACAGGTGTATATACACCTATTATACGAGTATTTATATAGCGCCAACGTATTCCGCAGCGCTGTACAATATTATATAAGAAATGCTCCCTCCCCCCCTCCTGGGACTCTCTGCAGGTCAGGGTTAGATAGGGCCATGGAATGAGGCCGCTGTGACAGGTGTGTATATACACCTATTATACGGGTATTTATATGGCGCCAACGTATTCCGCAGCGCTGTACAATATTATATAAGAAATGCTCCCTCCCCCCTCCTGGGACTCTCTGCAGGTCAGGGTTAGATAGGGCCCTGGAATGAGACCGCTGTGACAGGTGTATATACACCTATTATACGGGTATTTATATAGCGCCAACGTATTCCGCAGCGCTGTACAATATTATATAAGAAATGCCTCCCCCCCCCTCCTGGGACTCTCTGCAGGTCAGGGTTAGATAGGGCCCTGGAATGAGGCCGCTGTGACAGGTGTATATACACCTATTATACGGTATTTATATAGCGCCAACGTATTCCGCAGCGCTGTACAATATTATATAAGAAATGCTCCCTCCCCCCTCCTGGGACTCTCTGCAGGTCATGGTTAGATAGGGCCCTGGAATGAGACCGCTGTGACAGGTGTATATACACCTATTATACGAGTATTTATATAGCGCCAACGTATTCCACTTGGCAGCTGGCCACAATATTATATGAAATGCCTCCCCTCCTGGGACTCTCCTACCCAGGTCAGGGTTAGATAGGGCCCTGGAATGAGGAGCGCTGTGACAGGTGGCCATATACACCTATTATACGGTATTTATATAGCATAGCGTATTCGCTTGCCAATATTATATAAGAAATCTCCCCACCTCCTGGGACTCTCTGCAGGTCAGGGTTAGATGAGACTGGAATGGGCAGCTGTGACAGATATGCCACACCTATTACTCGGGTATTTATATAGCGCCAACGTATTCCGCAGCGCTGTACAATATTATATAAGAAATGCTCCCTCCCCCCCCTCCTGGGACTCTCTGCAGGTCAGGGTTAGATAGGGCCCTGGAATGAGGCCGCTGTGACAGGTGTATATACACCTATTATACGGGTATTTATATAACGCCAACGTATTCCGCAGCGCTGTACAATATTATATAAGAAATGCTCCCTCCCCCCCCTCCTGGGACTCTCTGCAGGTCAGGGTTAGATAGGGCCCTGGAATGAGGTCGCTGTGACAGGTGTATATACACCTATTATACGGGTATTTATATGGCGCCAACGTATTCCGCAGCGCTGTACAATATTATATAAGAAATGCTCCCTCCCCCCCTCCTGGAACTCTCTGCAGGTCAGGGTTAGATAGGGCCCTGGAATGAGGCTGCTGTGACAGGTGTATATACACCTATTATACGGGTATTTATATAACGCCAACGTATTCCGCAGCGCTGTACAATATTATATAAGAAATGCTCCCCCCCCCCCCTCCTGGGACTCTCTGCAGGTCAGGGTTAGATAGGGCCCTGGAATGAGACCGCTGTGACAGGTGTATATACACCTATTATACGGGTATTTATATAGCGCCAACGTATTCCGCAGCGCTGTACAATATTATATAAGAAATGCTCCCCCCCCTCCTGGGACTCTCTGCAGGTCAGGGTTAGATAGGGCCCTGGAATGAGACCGCTCATGAGCAAATTAATATATACACCCTATTATGCAGTGTTATATAAGCTCAGCATTCATGGCTGTGCAATATTATATAAAATCTCCCTCCCACCCTCCTGGGACTCTCTGCGGGTCAGGGTTAGATGGGGCCATGGAATGGGGCGGCTGTGACAGATGATAATATATACACCTATTATCACGGGTATTTATATGGAAGCCAGCGGTAATTCCATGGCTGTACAATATTATATAAAATGCTCCCTCCCCCTCCTGGGACTCTCTACCCAGGTCAGGGTTAGATAGAGGCCCTGGAGATGAGGACGGCTGTGACGGGTGTATATGCACCTATTATGAGACATTTATATGGCATAGCGTATTCCATGGCTGTACAATATTATATAAGAAATGCTCCTCCCCCCCCCTCCTGGGACTCTCTGCAGGTCAGGGTTAGATAGGGCCCTGGAATGAGGCCGCTGTGACAGGTGTATATACACCTATTATACGAGTATTTATATAGCGCCAACGTATTCCGCAGCGCTGTACAATATTATATAAGAAATGCTCCCTCCCCCCTCCTGGGACTCTCTGCAGGTCATGGTTAGATAGGGCCCTGGAATGAGACCGCTGTGACAGGTGTATATACACCTATTATACGAGTATTTATATAGCGCCAACGTATTCCGCAGCGCTGTACAATATTATATAAGAAATGCTCCCTCCCCCCTCCTGGGACTCTCTGTAGGTCATGGTTAGATAGGGCCCTGGAATGAGGTCGCTGTGACAGGTGTATATACACCTATTATACGGGTATTTATATAGCGCCAACGTATTCCGCAGCGCTGTACAATATTATATAAGAAATGCTCCTCCCCCCCTCCTGGGACTCTCTGCAGGTCAGGGTTAGATAGGGCCCTGGAATGAGGCCGCTGTGACAGGTGTATATACACCTATTATACGGGTATTTATATGGCGCCAACGTATTCCGCAGCGCTGTACAATATTATATAAGAAATGCTCCCTCCCCCCTCCTGGGACTCTCTGCAGGTCAGGGTTAGATAGGGCCCTGGAATGAGACCGCTGTGACAGGTGTATATACACCTATTATACGGGTATTTATATAGCGCCAACGTATTCCGCAGCGCTGTACAATATTATATAAGAAATGCTCCTCCCCCCCCCTCCTGGGACTCTCTGCAGGTCAGGGTTAGATAGGGCCCTGGGATGAGGTCGCTGTGACAGGTGTATATACACCTATTATACGGGTATTTATATATAGCGTATTCACTTGGCTGTACACAATATTATATAAGAGTATACCTCCTGGGACTCTCTGCAGGTCAGGGTTGAATGGGGCCCTGGAATGGGGCTGTGACAGGTGTATATACACCTATTATCACGAGGGTATTTATATGGCCAGCATTATTCCGCAGCGCTGTACAATATTATATAAGAAATGCTCCCCCCCCCCCTCCTGGGACTCTCTGTAGGTCAGGGTTAGATAGGGCCCTGGAATGAGACCGCTGTGACAGGTGTATATACACCTATTATACGGGTATTTATATAGCGCCAACGTATTCCGCAGCGCTGTACAATATTATATAAGAAATGCTCCTCCCCCCCTCCTGGGACTCTCTGCAGGTCAGGGTTAGATAGGGCCCTGGAATGAGGCCGCTGTGACAGGTGTATATACACCTATTATACGGGTATTTATAGAGCGCCAACGTATTCCGCAGCGCTGTACAATATTATATAAGAAATGCTCCTCCCCCCCCCTCCTGGGACTCTCTGCAGGTCAGGGTTAGATAGGGCCCTGGGATGAGGACGGCTGTGACGAGGTGTATATGCACCTGTGTCTGGCCGAGGGTGTTTATGTAAGTAGCGTGTTCCGCTGGCTGGCTGTACAATATTATATAAGAAATGCTCCCTCCCCCCCTCCTGGGACTCTCTGCAGGTCAGGGTTAGATAGGGCCATGGAATGAGGCCGCTGTGACAGGTGTGTATATACACCTATTATACGGGTATTTATATGGCGCCAACGTATTCCGCAGCGCTGTACAATATTATATAAGAAATGCTCCCTCCCCCCTCCTGGGACTCTCTGCAGGTCAGGGTTAGATAGGGCCCTGGAATGAGGCCGCTGTGACAGGTGTATATACACCTATTATACGGGTATTTATATAGCGCCAACGTATTCCGCAGCGCTGTACAATATTATATAAGAAATGCTCCCCCCCCCTCCTGGGACTCTCTGCAGGTCAGGGTTAGATAGGGCCCTGGAATGAGGTCGCTGTGACAGGTGTATATACACCTATTATACGGGTATTTATATAGCGCCAACGTATTCCGCAGCGCTGTACAATATTATATAAGAAATGCTCCCCCCCCCCCTCCTGGGACTCTCTGCAGGTCAGGGTTAGATAGGGCCCTGGAATGATGAGGCCGCTGTGACAGGTGTATATACACCTATTATACGGGTATTTATATAGCGCCAACGTATTCCGCAGCGCTGTACAATATTATATAAGAAATGCTCCCCCCCCCCTCCTGGGACTCTCTGCAGGTCAGGGTTAGATAGGGCCCTGGAATGAGGCCGCTGTGACAGGTGTATATACACCTATTATACGAGTATTTATATAGCGCCAACGTATTCCGCAGCGCTGTACAATATTATATAAGAAATGCTCCCTCCCACCCTCCTGGGACTCTCTGCAGGTCAGGGTTAGATAGGGCCATGGAATGAGGCCGCTGTGACAGGTGTGTATATACACCTATTATACGGGTATTTATATGGCGCCAACGTATTCCGCAGCGCTGTACAATATTATATAAGAAATGCTCCCTCCCCCCTCCTGGGACTCTCTGCAGGTCAGGGTTAGATAGGGCCCTGGAATGAGACCGCTGTGACAGGTGTATATACACCTATTATACGGGTATTTATATAGCGCCAACGTATTCCGCAGCGCTGTACAATATTATATAAGAAATGCTCCCCCCCCTCCTGGGACTCTCTGCAGGTCAGGGTTAGATAGGGCCCTGGAATGAGGCCGCTGTGACAGGTGTATATACACCTATTATACGGGTATTTATATGGCGCCAACGTATTCCGCAGCGCTGTACAATATTATATAAGAAATGCTCCCTCCCCCCTCCTGGGACTCTCTGCAGGTCAGGGTTAGATAGGGCCCTGGAATGAGGCCGCTGTGACAGGTGTATATACACCTATAATACGAGTATTTATATAGCGCCAACGTATTCCGCAGCGCTGTACAATATTATATAAGAAATGCTCCCTCCCCCCTCCTGGGACTCTCTGCAGGTCATGGTTAGATAGGGCCCTGGAATGAGACCGCTGTGACAGGTGTATATACACCTATTATACGAGTATTTATATAGCGCCAACGTATTCCGCAGCGCTGTACAATATTATATAAGAAATGCTCCCTCCCACCCTCCTGGGACTCTCTGCAGGTCAGGGTTAGATAGGGCCCTGGAATGAGGCCGCTGTGACAGGTGTATATACACCTATTATACGGGTATTTATATAGCGCCAACGTATTCCGCAGCGCTGTACAATATTATATAAGAAATGCTCCTCCCCCCCCCTCCTGGGACTCTCTGCAGGTCAGGGTTAGATAGGGCCCTGGAATGAGGTTGCTGTATAGAAGTTATATACCCCATATATCGGTATTTACACCAACGTATTCCGCAGCGCTGTACAATATTATATAAGAAATGCTCCCTCCCACCCTCCTGGGACTCTCTGCAGGTCAGGGTTAGATAGGGCCCTGGAATGAGGCCGCTGTGACAGGTGTATATACACCTATTATACGGGTATTTATATAGCGCCAACGTATTCCGCAGCGCTGTACAATATTATATAAGAAATGCTCCCTCCCCCCTCCTGGGACTCTCTGCAGGTCAGGGTTAGATAGGGCCCTGGAATGAGGTCGCTGTGACAGGTGTATATACACCTATTATACGGGTATTTATATAGCGCCAACGTATTCCGCAGCGCTGTACAATATTATATAAGAAATGCTCCCTCCCACCCTCCTGGGACTCTCTGCAGGTCAGGGTTAGATAGGGCCATGGAATGAGGCCGCTGTGACAGGTGTATATACACCTATTATACGGGTATTTATATGGCGCCAACGTATTCCGCAGCGCTGTACAATATTATATAAGAAATGCTCCCTCCCCCCTCCTGGGACTCTCTGCAGGTCAGGGTTAGATAGGGCCCTGGAATGAGGCCGCTGTGACAGGTGTATATACACCTATTATACGGGTATTTATATAGCGCCAACGTATTCCGCAGCGCTGTACAATATTATATAAGAAATGCTCCCCCTCCCCCCTCCTGGGACTCTCTGCAGGTCAGGGTTAGATAGGGCCCTGGAATGAGGCCGCTGTGACAGGTGTATATACACCTATTATACGGGTATTTATATAGCGCCAACGTATTCCGCAGCGCTGTACAATATTATATAAGAAATGCTCCCTCCCCCCTCCTGGGACTCTCTGCAGGTCAGGGTTAGATAGGGCCCTGGAATGAGGCCGCTGTGACAGGTGTATATACACCTATTATACGGGTATTTATATAGCGCCAACGTATTCCGCAGCGCTGTACAATATTATATAAGAAATGCTCCCTCCCACCCTCCTGGGACTCTCTGCAGGTCAGGGTTAGATAGGGCCCTGGAATGAGGCCGCTGTGACAGGTGTATATACACCTATTATACGGGTATTTATATAGCGCCAACGTATTCCGCAGCGCTGTACAATATTATATAAGAAATGCTCCCTCCCCCCCTCCTGGGACTCTCTGCAGGTCAGGGTTAGATAGGGCCCTGGAATGAGGCCGCTGTGACAGGTGTATATACACCTATTATACGGGTATTTATATAGCGCCAACGTATTCCGCAGCGCTGTACAATATTATATAAGAAATGCTCCTCCCCCCCCCTCCTGGGACTCTCTGCAGGTCAGGGTTAGATAGGGCCCTGGAATGAGGTCGCTGTGACAGGTGTATATACACCTATTATACGGGTATTTATATAGCGCCAACGTATTCCGCAGCGCTGTACAATATTATATAAGAAATGCTCCTCCCCCCCCCTCCTGGGACTCTCTGCAGGTCAGGGTTAGACCGGTCACGTGATCATGGAATGCTTTACGGTGTTCTATCAGAAAGACGTACCCTGTGAAAAGACATACCCTCGTCACTTCCGGTGACGCGGCCGCACCGGAAGTGACGTCCAACCAATAGAGGAGGAGGTGTGCCGCATCGCGCATGCGCACAACCTCCAGTCAGGGAACGTTAAACGTTAACAGCGAGCGGGGGACATTAACGCCGCACTGCGCACGCGCGGCTAGTACTCCCGTCGGAGGTACAACGCGCGTGCGCAGTACTGGGGTATGGAAATCTGATGGCTATTTCTCCTGTTAAATCTCCCTACCCCTATACTGCGCATGCGCGGACACAATCGACCGCGTGTGCGCAATGTGGGGTAGGGAAATTTCACAGGAGAAATGGCCATCACGCTGGCCAATGAAAAGTGAGGACGTGCAACGTCACTGCGCTCTCTGGCGGCCACATTGGTTGTGGGCAGATCCCCAATGTGGCTAATACTAAACAGATTAATGGTCTGTGAATATCAGGGTTTATGGCCAGGGACTGTAGATTAATGGTCTGTGAATATCAGGGTTTATGGCCAGGGACTGTAGATTAATGGTCTGTGAATATCAGGGTTTATGGCCAGGGACTGTAGATTAATGGTCTCTGAATATCAGGGTTTATAGCCAGGGACTGTAGATTAATGGTCTCTGAATATCAGGGTTTATGGCCAGGGACTGTAGATTAATGGTCTCTGAATATCAGGGTTTATGGCCAGGGACTGTAGATTAATGGTCTCTGAATATCAGGGTTTATGGCCAGGGACTGTAGATTAATTGTCTGTGAATATCAGGGTTTATAGCCAGGGACTGTAGATTAATGGTCTGTGAATATCAGGGTTTATGGCCAGGGACTGTAGATTAATGGTCTCTGAATATCTGGGTTTATGGCCAGGGACTGTAGATTAATGGTCTCTGAATATCAGGGTTTATGGCCAGGGACTGTAGATTAATGGTCTCTGAATATCAGGGTTTATGGCCAGGGACTGTAGATTAATGGTCTCTGAATATCAGGGTTTATGGCCAGGGACTGTAGATTAATGGTCTCTGAATATCAGGGTTTATGGCCAGGGACTGTAGATTAATGGTCTCTGAATATCAGGGTTTATGGCCAGGGACTGTAGATTAATGGTCTCTGAATATCAGGGTTTATGGCCAGGGACTGTAGATTAATGGTCTCTGAATATCAGGGTTTATGGCCAGGGACTGTAGATTAATGGTCTGTGAATATCAGGGTTTATGGCCAGGGACTGTAGATTAATGGTCTGTGAATATCAGGGTTTATAGCCAGGGACTGTAGATTAATGGTCTGTGAATATCAGGGTTTATGGCCAGGGACTGTAGATTAATGGTCTGTGAATATCAGGGTTTATGGCCAGGGACTGTAGATTAATGGTCTCTGAATATCAGGGTTTATGGCCAGGGACTGTAGATTAATGGTCTGTGAATATCAGGGTTTATGGCCAGGGACTGTAGATTAATGGTCTGTGAATATCAGGGTTTATGGCCAGGGACTGTAGATTAATGGTCTGTGAATATCAGGGTTTATGGCCAGGGACTGTAGATTAATGGTCTGTGAATATCAGGGTTTATGGCCAGGGACTGTAGATTAATGGTCTGTGAATATCAGGGTTTATGGCCAGGGACTGTAGATTAATGGTCTGTGAAGATCATATCAGTTAATGGTCTCTGAATATCAGGGTTTGTGGCCAGGGACTGTAGATTAATGGTCTCTGAATATCAGGGTTTGTGGCCAGGGACTGTAGATTAATGGTCTCTGAATATCAGGGTTTATGGCCAGGGACTGTAGATTAATGGTCTGTGAATATCAGGGTTTGTGGCCAGGGACTGTAGATTAATGGTCTGTGAAGATCAGGGGTTTATGGCCAGGGACTGAAGATCAGGAGTTTAGTCGCTACTTGGAGTCATCTGACAATGTTGGACAATAACTGATACAGATTGCATTGTTTTAGGGTTGTTTCCAAAAAGGGAAAAACCATTCAAAGTGAGTTTCATTTTCCAGGCATAATAGCAGCACTGAATCCATTCCACTTCCACTATTTTCATCTCAAATTTGTAATTCTAGAAAATGTCCACTCTAGTGAATAACCCTTTAATGTTTTTATAATGCTTGAGGGTTGATTTACTAAACTGGGAATTGTGGAGAACTAGAAGCCTATTTACTAATAGTCCAAATGTTTTCTCTGGCGTTGCATCACTTGGCAAGAGTTGCTGATCATGTAAGGGATTTTAGTAGCCCTCTTTATGGCCAGCCATCCCTGGCCTCTGCATGTGCACTGGGATGGAACAAGCCCCAGTCCTGTCCCTTCCCCTACACTTGCCAACATTGACAAGTAAGTGACAAGGGATTTACAACATTACAGCAAAATAGACAAAATGATTTATTTCTCATTTTTACAGTCTGGCAATTTTGGTCTAAGTCATTGAATTCTCTGGCCAGTTATTCACAATTCCCATTTTTATTCAATAATTAATAATAATAATCATTCAATAACCAAAGATCTTGATAAAGACCCTATTGGGTCGAAACGTCGATTTTGTTACAGAGATGATTGTTTGACTTGATTTGAAACTGGATTAACCACAAAGTTTGTTTTGAAGACCTTGGAGTGCACCCCTTTTTTTGTTTGTTACATATTCAACACAATTTTTGCACCCAGGCAAGTGAACTATCTAAGATTTGTGTTAGTGGTGTGCCAAGCACATTTATAATTCATATACATACATATATCTATCTCTATCTGTAAGCTCGTTTGAACAGGGTCCTCTTCAACCTATTGTTCCTGTTAGTTGTCCTGTTTATAGTTAAATCCCCCCTCTCATAATATTGTAAAGTGCTACAGAATCTGTTGGCGCTCTATAAATGGCAATAATAATAAATATATATAATTTATTTTGCACTATAGTGGTGTATAATGGCGCACTTCATTTCATAAGAGTGATGCCGGTGCAAACTCTGGGGGACACTGGAAATGCTGTAGACTGGAGCTCCCATTACTCTAAAGGCTGAGGAGGAGGTAACCTGTAATACTTTACATTTTGAACGGGTACCAATCGTGCCAATCACGGCCTTAAAGTGGCTCTGTCACCTTAAACTTAACTTTCTCCTATTGTCTGCTTTTCACTTCCTCTTTCACAATCTGTTCTTCTTTTCTGATCTATTTTTCCTACACTTGACAATTGTGACAAAGGTTGAAGCTTAACTCCATTTTCTTTGTCAAGCTTGCAAAGTGTAGGGAAAATATGCAACTAGTTGGGTTACTTGGAGTCCGTTACAACTTAAGCTGTAGACTGATTCGATTGATGATCAATACATTGAAATACAGTATTCGTTAGTGATGAGCTGGTGGGTTACATTAAAACACCCCCAGTCTGTCATTAATATTGCAGGATGATTAGCTTTATAGTATTATGGTGCTTAATGTCCATCATATAATTGTGTTATAATAATTCAACCACACAAAGAGGTTTCATGTTTAGGGTTTATTCTAAATAAGTTGGGAATGTACCATAAATGGGGATCGTGGAAATGGTGAGAAGACAGTACTAGATCCATTGCTGGCAGGACAACACATACACATTTGTCAGCCTATGGTCACGTGATAAGGTCCTGAAAACCTGCTCTTTGGGTATAATCACCATCCCCTTTATTAATTGCTGATTTACATAATGTCGCAGGATTATTGACGGTTTTAGGATAGTTTATTTTCCTCCTAATCCCTCCCATATGGCTTTTAGAATGGCAGCGACTGCCACTGCCCCAGGATCAGGAAGACTGAGAGATGAGGAGCCAATGTAGCTAGCTCTCCCAGCAGCTGCCGTCATGTTCTTAGTGCTCTCTGCAGCTTCAGCAGCACTCTGCAGGAGGACAACACAGTCAGGATGCATTCCCATTGATTGATACAATCCTTGTAATTCATCTTGGCTGGAAAATAAAAATTACCTGTGCAGCCAAATAGAGGATATGCATCACATCACAGTTTGGGGAACGCAGTGACTGGAGGACATGGGCAGCAGCACACAAAGAGTCCAGCTAGGGAAAAAGCACATCATGTGAGTGAGATATAACTTCTGACCACATACAGCGCCGCAGTGATCTGATCTCTACATACCATGGTTCTATCTCCGGGCTCCGCGCCGCCATATCTAAACAGAGCGACATACAGCAGTTTTAAAGTGCTACAGAGACAGGTGGTAATTTACCTGGATTTACTTTAAAAAGGTTGAGCATCATTATAATGTCATCTGTAACGGTACATAGCATTATACCATATACCGTTATAGGAGTTCAGCACAGTGCATGCTGGGCTGTACTCATAAAGCTCGTGGACACTAGATGTGATATCACACTGCTTTACTATGAACACAGGACCGTTATAGCTGTTCAAATACTGATTTATAATGGATATCATTTTACGGTGCATTGAAACATCTATATCTTGTATAAACTAAAACTATTCCCAGATTCCAAGCCCTGAATTACTGTTACAATTCACATTCACGTATTTGAAACAAACCAATATTTCTATTTGTACTATTGTTTTCCTTTTCACTGGAGTCTACAATTTCACATCAAACTGTTAATGAACTACCCGCAAATATTTTACTTTTTCTGCATCAAAGGGTAAACTACGTCTTCTCTTCAGCCACAGTCAAAATAAAGTTTCCCAGTGTGTAGCTGAGGAACATGTGTTCCAGGCTGCTGATACCAGAGGTTTACAGAGTAAGAGTGAAAATGGACAAAATCTGAATCCTCTACCATTTACACCTTACTAAATGACTGTGGTATACTCCGCTTAGATGGCCGCCACAGAGGTAAATGTGTAAATTGATCTATATGATTGTTTGAACACGGCTGCCTTCCCTTCTTGGCTATATCTGTTTTGTTTGTCCTGCTATATTAAGCCTCCTTTTATATATAGTAAAGGAATAGGTTGATGCACAAGGCCAGATGTTAGTTGATATACCTCTTCATGGCTTCGATCCCAACATCCATTGCAGCCGCCCAAGCCTCTGGACCACACTCATTCTGCAAGGGATTTGCAGCAGCCGTCAGAAACAGACTGTATAGCTGTGGAAAATATATATATTATTGCCCAGATTCTTATAGGTCATATTATTGCTAAATACAAATGGAGCTGTATCTTCCAAACAGCTCACCAACTAGACTATAGCTCAGTAAAATATTAAAAACTCAAGACGTCCAAGGAACTGATAGGGCATCAAGAATATCTTAAAAAGACTAATACACAGTAATGCTCAATGTCGAACGTTTTACCCATCTCAAAATTAGATTAAATTCACCAAATCAGTATTCCAGCATTGCAGCAAGAGATTCCAAGCCCTCTCTCAGAGACAACCAGTCTGCCAACTAAACTAAAAACTAGAATAATAAACACGTAGTGGCGATATACAAGGTAAATAAATGCAGTCCTTTTTAAAAGTGTCAAATCTAGAAGAGAAATAAATTGATATAAGGCACCAGATAGGATGAACACTTCTTAAATTACATTTGTTAACAAAAGAAAAAAAGATTTCTTTTAATTGTCCATAACCAGGAAAGAAAGTAAAACAAAAACATACAACCCCCCCCCCCAAAAAAAAAGCAGAGTGAGAAGCACCATAGATAGAAAAATACACAATAACATTTCCATGGCTGGGGGGGATTAACAGTTACAACCCCCTCTCTCGGTCTGTTTATTGCACTAAATACTTTAATGGCCATCCTATGACTGTAAAGAGAGAATCTCTGTCAAAGAAGAATTCACCACTGCTATAGAGATAATTATGTAGTGGCGGTTAATAATCCTCTCCCTTAAGGATCGTCGTTACAGCATTCATTCCAAATCTGACGAGATATATCCCGATACAGGGTAAAATAAATCCCTACATACATCTTCTCACAGCCTGCTGAAGGTGGGAGACAAGGCGGCTGGGATTCAAATCACTTCCACATATAATGGTACCTGTCTCTAGATGACAGAATCCTGACAATACATGACAGATTATGTTTCCCAAGTAATGTGTTCTCACCGCGCCAGAAGACCCACCCATCTTCTCTAGCAGGACGTGTGATAATGTTGTGAGGAATCTTGCAGAGTGTGAGGGTATCTCTCCGCTACTAATCCAGTCCCTGATGGCTGCAAAGACACACAAATTACAATGTTATCAGCTAAAAGCAGCATTTAGTAGAGTATCGCACCCTCTATGATACACATACCTTGAGCTGCTCGGGCATGGGTGCTACCGCAATCCCCATCTCCTGCTGCACGATCCAGTTCATTTAGCTCTTCTTCCAGGGAAAGGAGCGTTTTACAAATGTTTTCCAGTATGTGACGGTAGACCTGCACACGCTTAACTAAGACACAAGAATATCATGTCATAAGAAAATCTTCGGATAATCCAAATGTTATATCACGTCATGCTCTATCTAATCCTTATTATACCAATGGCAGAAAACTGCCAGGAATCATCGGGAGGAAAAAAAAAAAAACAACCCTTCCCCCCACCCCCCAAAAAACCAACAACCCACCCCAACTTAATGACAAGTGTTTCCAAGAGGCCAACATAGCCGAATTGGAAAAGATTCTCCAAGTGGCTATTCTTCCAGTATTATGGTCTTACATCTGAAATTCACTTTGAATTCTCACGTTAGATCGTGAACTCATTCGGGTCGGGCCTTCCTCACCTGTGGTTCCCGTATATGTTTAGTTAGATTGAAATGTTTATCTTGTTTCCTATTGCACAGCGCTGCGGAATATGTTGGCGCTATATAAATTATTGGAATTGTGACCCCCTTTAATGTCCTTATCTCAAACTAAACCCACGACAAATGCTGAGAAGTATCTGCTAAATTAAAATACTTTGCAGCCAGCGTTTGTTGAACCATGAAACTCGTTCCTTGCTGCAATAGATTTTCACCAGGATTAGAAATCTCACAGATATTTCTCACCATTTGTTGTGTTTTTAATCCTTATAATACAAAATCTATTTTAGTCCGTATGTTATCAGTTTGGCTGTATTGGCCGTACCTTGAAATTCACTGTGAATTCTCACTTTCGTAAATGTTTTCTCAATGCTGACTGCCAGGTGCAGAGAATAGAGTTTATAATAATGGCTACTGGGAGCTAAGATGGATGTGTCCATTTATAGAAAGAGAGATACACATATGTACGGTTAATTTTATTTTTCCTGCCTCACCAATAATTAAAGGATGTAAGAAAACCTAATCTTAAAAATCCAAGGGAAGGACTGAGCCCTTAAATACAATAATGACATTGTTCTCAATGTTGGTCATTTAAAAAAATATGGATATTGCTGTGCATGTAAATACACTGTTTTAGTTTATCTATTCTCACCTTAGAGGATAACCGTGACAAAGGAGAGGAGAAATTATAAGTGTTTCTATTTCTCTAATTTACGTCTATTGTTAGCCCCGACTGTTGCTGGACTTTTTTCTTTAGATCCATTGTGCTGGCTGTTGTATTTTGCCAAATCTTTAAATGGACACTATGGGCACCCAGAGTACAGAACTTCATCTCATTTAAATGGTCTGGGTGCAGTGTCCCTGTCCCTTAACTCAGCAATGTTTACATTGCAGTGTTAAAACTGCCTTGAGTGGCTGTAGCTTCATGTAGTTTTTTTTTTTTTTGGCTCTGTGAAACAAAGTTTAATGAAATACCCCATAGGAAAGCATTACATTTTTTATTTATTTTTTTTAACTCTTTTTTTTAACATTGCCGAGGGTGTGGGGGGGTGGGGGGGCTGGGGGAGGCAGAGGGTTCCTATAGTGTCTATACATTTTGCCTACTAGAATCCTCAGTTTGCCAGGCTACAATGAACCTCGGTAAAGCAGTTCTGTCATGAGACAGCATGAGATATCAGTACGACAGCCACTAGAGGCAATTCTGTGGCACCGGCTGAGTAAAACCTGGGCGTGCGATGCCAATGCGTTCCCATGGGGAAGCTCGAATGCTTTTTATTACGAGCATTGAATTGACATTGATGGAAGAAGCCATGCCTCCCCTGTGACATTGCAGGAGATTGAGAGGCACGCAGCACCAATGAAGCTTTAGCGCTGGAAAAAGTAACATTTATTAAACGGGGGAAATCTTGTCCAATAAACCCTGTACACACTGATGAGTTGCATTAACATGAAACGGCTGTCCATGCGTGGCTTTGCATCTCTATATATACAGTTGTAATCATAATTGCATTTTCAGGGGAATTTGGGGAAACCACTGGGAGCATTTGTTGTGCTGAGCTATTTCAATGCTTTTGTATGATTTGTTCATCGCAAACAGCTGAAAGTAGGGATCAACCGATATTGATTTTTTTTAGAGCCAATACCGATAATCGGTGAACTTTCATGCTGATAGCCGATAACTTACTGATATTCTGTACATTTACCGTTTGGAAAAAATAAACAATTTCTACACAAATCTACTGTTTACTGAACACGTTTATTTAATATTTTTTTTAGCAAATCTTTATTAAGTGGTAAATGCACAAAATATACATGCCAGTCAGATTATTTTGTTTTCAAGAATATTTAGTGTACCTTTCCCTTCCCTTCCCTTCCCTGTCCCTTAGTGTACCTCTCTGCTTCCTTCCCTGTCCCTTAGTGTACCTCTCCCCTCCCTTCCCGGTCCCATATGTGTACCTCTCCCCCTACTTCCCTGTCCCTTAGTGTACCTCTCTTCTCCCTTCTCTGTCCCTTAGTGGTTCTCTCCCCTCCCTGTCCTTTATTGTGTGTGTCCCCTCCCCATCCTTAGTGGTCCTCTCCCCTTCCCTCTCTCCCTCCCTGTTCCTTTATTGTGTGTGTCCCTCCCCCTCCTAAGTGGTCCTCTCCCCTCCCTGGTGTGCCTTATCTCTTTTGTACTGCGTTCCACTGCGTCCGGCCACGCTACAGGAGCTGCTGTTTCCTGTATCCGGCCGGACTGAAAAGAAGTGCTCTCTCAGTGAGCACTTACGGTCAGTCCAGCCAGGTACTGAAGCTCCTATACTGCGGTCTGCTCTGCTCCACTCAACCATGGTACACTGAGTTAATGGTGTAGGGGAGCACTGTGCCTGATGGACGCACCGGCCCTGAGTGCACTGGGCCACCGCTGCCTCGCACATTATCGGCAATATCGGTATCATTAGTGACGATACCGATATTTACCAAAATCCAGAATATCGGACGAACCTTAGCTGAAAGTCTGTAAATTTGGACAATAAAACTCATTTTCAGTGGGGGCTGAATAATTCTGATTATAACTATATAATGCCCAAGAAATATGCAAAAGAGAGGCAGCGTATTTCCCTGTTTTGCCACAAATCTGTTTCTTTGGTAGGGCAAGAAAGCAACTACAATATTTCAACCAATACTGTTCCTCCCGCTGTTCTCAGACATAAAATTCTCGTTAGTAGTTTCCCTCCCCCTTTAATTTATGTAAAATCTGAAAATAACTACAGCTAACAAGAACTGCACTGTGGGGTTTCTCCTAGCTTGCTAAACAGCTTCAGTGATAATCTTTTCCAAGAATGTTTGCCAATTGCACCCTAAATAGCGTTTGGCATGCGTGGTAATCCCAAGGTGATTCAAGTTGTTCTAGGGAGCTCTGCCTTGTCAGATCATTTGTTGCATAAAATAATGTTATATCACTGATATAGGTATTTCATACAGCCAGCATAATGACAAGTGACTTACCATCTGGCACCAACTCCTTAGGCTGTGTACTTTCTGGAACACATGGAAAGATACGTGTCTGACCAGTGACAGGAATACGAGGGACCGGGGGCCAAGCGGGTGCCGCTGTCTCATAATCTGAGAAAAATAATATTAAGCGATCAAAAGCAGACATCCCACGTAATCAGACCGAACTAGACTGTGACTATAACCAGACCAGAGATGCCATGTAATTAACTAGACTGGACAAGACTGTGACTATGCCCAGCCCAGCCCAGAGATCCCATGTTATCAGACCGAACTAGACTGTGACTATAACCAGCCCAGACCAGAGATGCCGTGTAATCAGACCAAACTAGACTGTAACAATAACCAGCCCAGCCCAGAGATCCCTTGCAATTAACCAGACTGGACAAGACTGTGACTATAACCAGACCAGCCCAGAGATCCCATGTAATCAGACCGAATTAGACTGTGACTATAACCAGCCCAGCCCAGAGATCCCATGTAATCAGACCGAACTAGACTGTGACTATAACCAGACCAGCGATCCCTTGTAATTAACTAGACTGGACAAGACTGTGACTATAACCAGCCCAGACCAGAGATGCCGTGTAATCAGACCAAACTAGACTGTAACAATAACAAGCCCAGCCCAGAGATCCCATGTAATTAACTAGACTGGACAAGACTGTGACTATAACCAGCCCAGCCCAGCCCAGAGATCCCATGTAATCAGACCGAATTAGACTGTGACTATAACCAGACCAGCGATCCCTTGTAATTAACCAGACTGGACTAGACTATGACTATAACCAGACCAGCCCAGAGATCCCATGTAATCAGACCGAACTAGACTGTGACTATAACCAGACCAGAGATCCCATGTAATTAACCAGACTGGACTAGATTGTGACTATAACCAGACTAACCCAGAGATCCCATGTAATTAACCAGACTAGACTAGATTGTGACTATAACCAGACCAGAGATCCCATGTAATTAACCAGATTGGACTAGATTGTGACTATAACCAGACCAGAGATCCCATGTAATTAATCAGACTGGACTAGATTGTGACTATAACCAGACTAACCCAGAGATCCCATGTAATCAGACCGAACTAGACTGTGACTATAACCAGACCAGCGATCCCTTGTAATTAACTAGACTGGACAAGACTGTGACTATAACCAGCCCAGACCAGAGATGCCGTGTAATCAGACCATACTAGACTGTAACAATAACAAGCCCAGCCCAGAGATCCCATGTAATTAACTAGACTGGACAAGACTGTGACTATAACCAGCCCAGCCCAGAGATCCCATGTAATCAGACCGAATTAGACTGTGACTATAACCAGACCAGCGATCCCTTGTAATTAACCAGACTAGACTAGACTATGACTATAACCAGACCAGCCCAGAGATCCCATGTAATCAGACCGAACTAGACTGTGACTATAACCAGACCAGAGATCCCATGTAATTAACCAGACTGGACTAGATTGTGACTATAACCAGACTAACCCAGAGATCCCATGTAATTAACCAGACTGGACTAGATTGTGACTATAACCAGACCAGAGATCCCATGTAATTAATAAGACTGGACTAGATTGTGACTATAACCAGACTAACCCAGAGATCCCATGTAATTAACCAGACTGGACTAGATTGTGACTATAACCAGACCAGAGATCCCATGTAATTAATAAGACTGGACTAGATTGTGACTATAACCAGACCAGAGATCCCATGTAATTAATAAGACTGGACTAGATTGTGACTATAACCAGACTAACCCAGAGATCCCATGTAATTAACCAGACTGGACTAGATTGTGACTATAACCAGACCAGAGATCCCATGTAATTAATAAGACTGGACTAGATTGTGACTATAACCAGACTAACCCAGAGATCCCATGTAATCAGACCGAACTAGACTGTGACTATAACCAGACCAGAGATCCCATGTAATTAACCAGACTGGACTAGATTGTGACTATAACCAGACTAACCCAGAGATCCCATGTAATTAACCAGACTGGACTAGATTGTGACTATAACCAGACCAGAGATCCCATGTAATTAATAAGACTGGACTAGATTGTGACTATAACCAGACTAACCCAGAGATCCCATGTAATTAACCAGACTGGACTAGATTGTGACTATAACCAGACCAGAGATCCCATGTAATTAATAAGACTGGACTAGATTGTGACTATAACCAGACCAGAGATCCCATGTAATTAACCAGACTGGACTAGATTGTGACTATAACCAGACCAGAGATCCCATGTAATTAACCAGACTGGACTAGACTGTGACTATAACCAGACCAGCCCAGTGATTCCATGTAATCAGACCGAACTAGACTGTGACTATAACCAGACCAGAGATCCCATGTAATTAACCAGACTGGACTAGATTGTGACTATAACCAGACCAGAGATCCCATGTAATTAACCAGACTGGACTAGACTGTGACTATAACCAGACCAGCCCAGTGATTCCATGTAATTAACCAGACTGGACTGGTTACAAGGGAAATCTAGTCTAGATAATCCCAGACCTCTCCTGTAACTAGACAAACTATACTAGGCCTGACCTGTCTTGTAACTAGACTAGACTAGACTTCCCTCGGGAACAGATCAGCCCAGACCTACCCTGTAGCTAGTGATTGCTATAGGAATAGTGTTATATAAGAGCTACAGGTAGCTTTACATTGATGCCTGGACCCAGAAGGGACAAATCCTAAAAATCTAGCATCGTACAGAGCTTGATCAACATTATACCAAGTGCTCTCCATACCATAGAGCTTCAGTAATTCCTCTGAAGACTTCATTATTGTTAGAGAGACTCCACTCATCTCCAGAGCAGTCATGAATGATCCCAACATTGCACGTTCAATCTGTAGCCCTTTTCCCTCTGAAAAACAGTATCACAATTATTTAGAAAACAGGACAGGAATATTCCTAGTGAACACAATGCTTGTGGGGTGAGAGAGCAGGTGTTTGGGAATGGGCACGGCCATAAGATGCGGCAGTAGTAGCCATACTCACCCAGGCAACGCACTGCTGAATCGGCAACAATCTGCAGCTCCAGACACGATAACCCTCCCAGATTATTCACAACCAGAATTACAGAATCTCCTGTAGACACATCAGGCAGAGGAACACAAAGACAAGTGACAATTAAACCATTAGAAGAAAATGTGTCAGAGTGATTTTACATAAACAAAGAGTATTGTCATAGATCTTGGTCCTTCCAATATGGGCTGAGGCAATGCTGTCTAAAGCCATTTATATAATCTTTTAAAATAAATAATAAAGAGTTAGAGCTATGAAGTTGAACAGTGAATGATTATACAAACCAGATTTCACATTTACTCTTGACTGGCTGACTGGGTCTGTCATGTGATCTATCATAATCTTCACAATTTGGTCAGAGGACATCATCTGCCATTTCAATGAGAAATAAAGTAATGTGAACTGCAAGACCGCACACACCGCTAGAAAACAGAATATTTATCAAGACCAAACCGCAGTACATTGCTATATTTGGAACATTAAGATCTTCATATTGTTACAGTTAAAAATGTAGCTCTTTGATTGTGGTTTCCTTCGATAAGCATGGCCCACTGTAAACATATTTTCAAAATATATTGCATTCTAATCTCAGCAGATATTATCTTTTTGAAATCCTTAAAATTTTTAAATTACGGTAACAAAATAGTTCTCACTAGTTTACTCCCCCTCCCGCCCAATTTGTGGCAAAGCTGGAAATCACTTTAAATGGATTTTTACACCTTCTTTTAAAATAAACAGCAAATACAGAAATGAGTGAAAGTGTAAACTAGATTGGAATAAACTCAACCACAAACCTTGTCTCTGCGCACCCCAGCTTCTCCATGTATCCCTACAGCAAAGCAAAGGAAGAATATGTACAACACAATGATGCAAATAATGTCAATAAATAAAAAACAACTTGGAAAATTGCACTGTGGATCAGATTACACTGGAATACTTGATTATTTATCAAGTGCAAATTAAGATATTTTCTGCTTGTGATATCATACGATTTTCAATCATTTTGATTACTGAAATAAAATTACAAAAAAACATTTTTATATAAGACTGTAGAAAGACTAACAGGGCTATTTACTAAAGTCAGATTTCAAAGTGAATGTTAAACTTAAGGCCAGGGAGGCCAAAGTGAAGCATATTTGACCTAAATTTAAAATCCCATTTGAATGCTCACTTTAGTGAATTATTCTATAATTTAACTGAAGGAAATACAAAACACAAGCTGTGTTAGGTACATATTGGTCTAAAGAGGTAAAACTACAATGAACTGGCAACAGACATCAAAACAAGAGGCCCAGTGCCTCGTTTTGGGTTTATTTGGTTGGCATTTAAATGCAAAAATGGATCTTACCAAGTCCTATTTCCAGCTCGTCCACAGCGAGTTGGAAAGTTGGTCTGGAACCTGGCACGCTGCATGGTGAGAGGCTGACACCTAGAGTTCCTGCAATGGTAAAAAGATATTGTAGGAAACTCATGAAGTAGCTGCTAAATGCACGCAGAACAGCAGTGTCAAGGGGTAAAATAGTTCTGTAGTTTTTTTTATTACCTATTCTCGCTGCAGCTTCTGTCACAATCTGAAATATTTCCTGTAAATGTTTTCCTTGCTCGGCCAATGCACCGGCAATCTACATTCACAGGATGGGGCGACAAGGAGAAAAGTAACAGGTGAATGGGAGAGTATTCAATGTGATAAAATAGCTCACTTGTGTATAATATAGGACACTACCAGCATGGTGTCCAACTCATTTCATCCTAAATTGTGCTCAAATCAATAAATACAAACTGCTCCTATAATTGCTTTCAAATTTATCTAAAATGTTTTAAGGTAAGATGAATTTACTGGAGTTAAATCCCTCATTGTGGCACAGCTTTAAAACTGGCGATCAAAAATATTTAAGATCAAAACTTCAGACGTGTGATCACTGGCATAACTTTAAAAAATGCCATGGAAAAGGAAAAAATATCTTATCAAATAACATTTAAGAATAATGGTTCTGTCACGGGTGGCGGTCCGAAGACCAGGACCCCTGTGTGCCTGATGATGATAGGAGTCTCAGCGTGGAGGTGTATTAGCAGGGTCTGGTGCAGGGTTACCACACGCCCCCTGATGGTGAGCACCAACGTTTGTATGGCCACATACCAGAACCTTGATGCAGCTTAAGCGGATGCCAGGAGCTGATATTAAGAAGATAAGTATCCAGTACTAGAAACAAAGTACGTCTAGAATAGACACCAAACAAGAAAACAAGACAAGACTAGAAGAACCCAGAAGCGGAGAACGACAGAAAGCAGAACCCAGAACATGTGCACAATACATGAGGGTAACATGAACAGGGAAGGACAGGACTGTACATGAACGGGGAAGACAAAATAAAACAAGACAAGAGATACAAGGCAAAACAAGAGGAAACATAACTAAGTACTGTATATGTAATAAACATGGAAGATTTAGACATACATAAATGGCCAAGATGTATACAGCCCACCAATGCGCCAAAGTACTCCAATTACGGTGGGTACTAACTGCCTAGATATGCGTGACTAAAATTACAACAATAAAACACACACAGTACTTACCTGCAAAGAGAGGAGCAGAGGACATGAGACCACTGCCTGCAGGAACAGACTGAAACAAAAAGGATTAATGACAAAGGAACAGGAGACTGGGAATTCCAGGAACGGAATACAGGAATGAACCCAGAACACCCAGCATAAAGAAAACCAGACATAGCATAGAAAACCAGAAAAAAACAAGAAAAACTAAACAAAAATTGTACTGGATACCACAAGCCAAAGCCAGACATCTGCGCAGGACGGAACAGGTTGTGACAGGTGGCTTTAAAAGCAGTCCAGTTTAGTTAATCATTAAATTGTATAAGGAGTGAGAACGCCCCTTTTCTCAGATCTTACAATATATTTAATGTCTTCCTTGGCTGGGATCCTCCATTCGACATATTTGCTCAATCTTACCATACCTGTTGTTTGTGGTTACTCCAAGCACCACAAGTACTTTAGTGATTTGAAATGACGATGGTGCCTGGAATCCTAATGCACAGGATTTCGCTACGAAACACAGCACATATGGACTTAAACCTCAATGGCAGCATCAGTAGGGCATCATTAGGCAGCCCAGAACAAGTGTTACAGGCTGGCTAATGTCAATTATGCGCACATTTTCATGCACCAGATTGCATTCCTTTGCTGAGAGTGATCAGCTGACACATTGAGCTGACTTTACAAATATGCAAATATCTGTTTATCGTTTACCTTATGAATTAACACAGTCCCGCAGATTCCACGTCGACCTGCTTTCCTGGGTGAGGTGAATGCACAGTCATCTCCAATCACTGCCATTTCCACATCCACTCCTTCTCTTCGTGCCCTCTCCAAAGCCAGCCCAAAGTTTAAACGGTCACCTGTGTAATTCTTTACTATCAACAGAACACCCGCTGTCCAGAGAGGCAGAATGAGTCAGTGATAGAGAGAAGGAGAGATATACAATGGTAAACTACTTATATAAAGAGCAGAACAAGCAAGAGAAAAGATGAAAGACAAACTGAATGAGGCAGTCTAGTTTTTTGCGAATGTTTTGCTCACACAGAAACATGCAACTTCAATAACGCAAAACCCATAAGGATGTCGAGACGAGTAGCTAATAATTGGAAAATATGATGCTTTCATGACATTAGCCAATTTGGATATAGGTGAAATACAGGTTGATAACAGGTTGTATGTTCTATTATTATTATTATTATTTTATTATTTATATAGCGCCAACAAATTCCGTAGCGCTGTACAATGGGTTCAATGTGAATCCTTTATTTTCATTCAGTGCAATTCATTATCTCTTATAGATTAGAATAGAATGGGTTGTGGGTTACTAGTGTGTAGACAAGTAGTGTATACCTGCCCCTGCGTATGCCACAGCTCGAATTGCTGCCACAATGCTGCCAACTGGGGGAGAAGTAAAGACAGGACCAGCAATAGCTCCCGTGAGCATGCCAGGACCAACATACCCTGCAAAGCAAAATAAGAGACAGGGGAAAGTGATGCTGTATTATGGTATAGACTTTACAAATCTCTGCCCACATATTTAACGCCTTAAACAATATATAAACTACTCTAGCAGTTAATGACTTTGAAAAAATGTTTTAACACCCATAGATTTTTTTTTTTTTGTGAGAAATATAAAACTAATATGCGATAAGAGGAGGGACTAGCGCCTTAAGAAGTTCTCGGGTTTTGGTAAATATGTAAGGAGACTATTTAAACAATGTATGTCCAGGTACCTGTAACACTTTGCTAAAGCATTGTCACAGGTAAAACAAGTCAGTGTTATTACTCAACTGGTTTAATTCACTTTAAATCTTTTTTTATGTAAGAATCTCTTCAATAAATGATTGAATTTTACAACATTCCTGGACCATCCTGACTTGCATTTGGAATCTGTACATCTATTTCCTTGATCGGGAACATACCACCTAAGCCCTGAGGATTGAGCAAAACTATGATTTTATATTATTTTGCTCTGCACCAGTGAGTAACTCTCCAATATTGTTACTATTCTCTGGATACTACAGTGAGCAGTATATTTGTATTTCTGTTTTTTTCCACATATACATGAAAATCTCAGCCAGTTTACAAGATCCTTGAGTGGGGCTTGTACCACTTTATGTTGTTTACTGGGATCTGTTAGGAGGCTTCAATCACAAATTATAATCTAGTAAAAAGTGATATCAGACGTTCCTCGTTAACAAGATCCACAAAAGACTGGGCATGCTGTTTCTTGTCTAGAGAGAATCAGTTTGGCATTTCGGTTGTGGGCTACCCATGTGTGGGGTCAGGTAATGGTAAAGGTTCCCTCTTTGCACTATTTGGAGTAAAAACTACTGTAAGGAATTTTGTCCATTCTCAGTATGTGTTTCTTTTGCAAGATTGTTACCTGCATGTGCTGGCTCATGTCCTGAGCCACCCCCAGACAGCAGGGCTACCTGTCCCTTTATTCTTTCTAGATCAGCCCGGAGAACCACACGGTGGCCCTGAAGAACACGTAGCCCTGGAGAACAAGATATCAGGCCACGGAGAGCATCATCCACACAACCAGGAACTGAATTCAGAAGTTTCTTGCTAACCTAGAAATAGTAAATCTCTTATTTGTTACTGCTAGTGAACAATGTATGAAATGATCCTTATAATGGGACAAAAACCAGGAGCTAACTGCAGCAAGTCATATAAAGAGCCATCAATCACCAAAGCAGACATTAGACAGAGGACACGCACTGTTATAGGACAATGACGGAGAGACAAACATCTCTACGAGCTACAAACCTCCATGTTGGAATCGTATCAAGAAGACAATGCAGTTGCAGCCTGTAAAGAAGAATGACAATTAGCTGAGCAGAGACATAACTGAAATTTTAATTTTTCACATAACTGAAATTGACTTGTGAACACTGACACAAACATGACCGAGAACTTAAGCCATTTGGGTGCCCATGTGTGGAGTCAGGTAATGGTAAAGGTTCCCTCTCTGCACTATTTGGAGTAAAATGCAAGGGTTTCTCTTTAAATGCACCTATACTTAAGCCATTTGGGTGCCAGAGTCAAGAGCAGTGCATTGTTCCAGATCAGCACCCTCCGAGTTAAAACCCACATAACATAGAAGAGCCAACACAGAGGATGCAGCGATACTAGATTAACAGTGCAACGTAGAGCAAAATAGCAGTAAAAGGAGAATGAAGGTATCAGATGTATGTGTGGCGGAACCAGCCTCGCCACTGGGCATTGGAGAAGACTGATTGCCAGCCTCCTGCTATGTGACTATGGCCCCTGGGATGTATTGCCTGCTCTCCTGTACTGCTGAGGTTTGCTACCAACTAGGTGGATTTGGCTATGGAGCTTGTCTAGTGCCCTCTGTTGGTAGTAACAGCAATATGCACTACCTGAATAGCAAGACTGGTTCATTTGCATATTCGGGTATATTAGCATATTGCTAATTCTGCAGGCACGTGAGATATTTTCTGTTAATTATTGTCTCCCCCACCTCTTTAAAAATATGTCGTTGTTTTATAATAAGTCACTGTATGTTGCCTGCTATGATTTGACTGTTTGTAATTTTATTGAATTTTCACAGCAATGTTAATGTAATGACCATATGGGCTTGTCCCAAGGAAATTAAAGGTTTAAACAGTTCTTCTACATTCTCAATTTGAGTCCTGTACTTTATTGGGGGAATTGCTATATCACTATGAGTGATTGCTATGCTCTGCATGTTCCCTTGAATAATCACTTCCAAGGTATTTTAGGAGCTTGTTCCTGTCTTGCTTTTGGAAGGAGTCTACAGTGGTTATGGTGTTGGCTGGGGTGCTTGGAGCCCTCAGTAAGTGCTAGGAGTATCCAATTACGGAGGTACCCAGTCAGGGTGCCTGACGATCTGTTACAGTATGTGATACTAGACTTTCACTACTGCAAGGGTGTCTCTTTAAATGCACCTATACAGATTATATATTTTTATTTAAAAAAGAAACAAGAAGCAATGGATAAAGGGCTTACAACACAACGTACCGAGTGATAGGATAACCACAACGCAGCATGCATGGGTAAACAACCAGACACTTAACTAGGAGCACAGGGAGAGTTCTTCTAGACGGGGATCTGCTGCGGGAAAGACATTGTAGATCACAGTACTTACACAGAGATAGGAGGCTCACAAATCAATGGCTGGCTATCAATGCAGGGAGCTGCTGCTGCCCAACAGACGTGGCTTTGGGGACTTTACCCTCTGTGTGAAAGGCTGATCATGTGATGAGGATCCCAGAGGTGGCTTGAATTAAATAGAATTGTGGGTAGTTTATAAACTGCCAGATAAACGAAATCTGATCAGTATGCTGCAGTAACGCCAGAGGACAAGACACACACCAAGTCGGAAATATTACTACAGAACAACCTTCTATTCAATACAAAACAAACACAGAAACAACGGATTAAAATTAACCCACCAAGATGCGGAATGAAAATTATATTGCCATTTCTTGCATAATATGGAGTTTATTTACCGAATAGTGAACTGTAGCAAACTGAGAAATGAAAAATCAGACTTAAATAGATGAAACCAGTTAGAGGCACAGCTTGGTTAATTTAAACAGAATTTTGCAATTTGATTTCCAATTCACCGCGCTGTGCAGCAAATAAACTCCTTGTAAACTGGTGTACGAGTAATGAGCCACGATAAGCGCAGTTCACATAACCACAGAAGAAGGATGGGCCAATGTCATTAAAAGAACACTGCAGACACCAAAACAACTTTGTCTAAATTAAGTTGTTATGGTGCCAGGAGGCACTCTCCCCTCCAGGGGTTAAAATGTTTTCGAATGGTTTAATTCTAAAGTTGCCGTTGCAGCATTCGACTTCAGGAAGCGTGGAGTGCCGCTGTTCAGAGGCGTCACTGATTGGCTAAAAGAGGTCACCTGACGCTCTCAGCCAATCAGTGACTTCGAGGGATGCACCGAAATTTCGGCTGCCGAAATTTTTGGCCCGAAAATGGGCCTATTTACCAAAATTAAAAAATTAAAAACCGTAAAACATATCACAACAATGATATTGTCTGTGAAAGTGCAGTTTTTTGCATTTTTCACACACAATTGGCACTTTCACTGACATAATTGTTGTGATAAGTTGTAATTTTTGGAAACACTAATATTTGTGTTCAGCGAAGTCTCTCGAGTATAACAGTACCCACCATGTACAGGTCTTATGGTGTTTTAAAAAGTTAGAGAGTCAAATATAAGGCTTGCATTTCCATTCTTTCACATTAAAATTCGCCAGATTGGTTACGTTGCCTTTGAGACCGTAGGGTAGCCAAGGAATGAGAATTACCCCCATGATGGCATACCATTTGCAATAGTAGACAACCCAAGGCATTGCAAATGGGGTATGTCCAGTCTTTTTTAGTAGCCACTTTTAGTATACCACATTTGCATTACCTTGGGTTGTTTACTATTGCAAATGGTATGCCATCATGGGGGTAATTCTCATTCCTGGGCTACCCTACGGTCTCAAAGGCAATGTAACCAATCTGGCAAATTTCAATGTGGAAAAACTGAAAAATTTAACATGCTATATTTGACCCTGTAACTTCCCAAAACACCATAAAACCTGTACATAGGGGGTACTGTTTTACACGTGAGATATCGCTGAATGCAAATATGTGTACTTTATTGCAGTAAAAGCAAACAGTATTATGACATTCCCAGTTAGAATGTGACGTAGAACTAAACATTTTTAAAATTCTTATTTTCGCAATGTGTTACATTTGGCTCAGTCATTAAGGGGTTAACGGTCACTGTCACAATGTGTTACATTTGGCTCAGCCATTAAGGGGTTAACGGTCTCTGTCACAATGTGTTACATTTGGATCAGCCATTAAGGGGTTAACGGTCCGTTAGAATGTGTTACATTTGGCTCAGCCATTAAGGGGTTAACGGTCTCTGTTAGAATGTGTTACATTTGGCTCAGCCATTAAGGGGTTAACGGTCTCTGTCAGAATGTGTTACATTGGGCTCAGCCATTAAGGGGTTAACGGTCTCTGTCGCAATGTGTTACATTTGGCTCAGCCATTAAGGGGTTAACAGTCTCTGTCACAATGTGTTACATTGGGCTCAGCCATTAAGGGGTTAACGGTGTCTGTTAGAATGTGTTACATTTGGCTCAGCCATTAAGGGGTTAACGGTCTCTGTCACAATGTGTTACATTTGGCTCAGGCATTAAGGGGTTAATGGTCTCTGTCAGAATGTGTTACATTTGGCTCAGCCATTAAGGGGTTAACGGTCTCTGTCGCAATGTGTTACATTTGGCTCAGCCATTAAGGGGTTAACGGTCTCTGTCAGAATGTGTTACATTCGGCTCAGCCATTAAGGGGTTAACGGTCTCTGTCAGAATGTGTTACATTCGGCTCAGCCATTAAGGGGTTAACGGTCTCTGTCGCAATGTGTTACATTTGGCTCAGCCATTAAGGGGTTAACGGTCTCTGTTAGAATGTGTTAGATTTGGCTCAGCCATTAAGGGGTTAACGGTCTCTGTCGCAATGTGTTACATTTGGCTCAGCCATTAAGGGGTTAACGGTCTCTGTTAGAATGTGTTACATTCGGCTCAGCCATTAAGGGGTTAACGGTCTCTGTCGCAATGTGTTACATTTGGCTCAGCCATTAAGGGGTTAACGGTCTCTGTCGCAATGTGTTACATCTGGCTCAGCCATTAAGGGGCTAACGGTCTCTGTCAGAATGTGTTACATTCGGCTCAGCCATTAAGGGGTTAACGGTCTCTGTCAGAATGTGTTACATTCGGCTCAGCCATTAAGGGGTTAACGGTCTTTGTTAAAATGTGTTACATTTGGCTCAGCCATTAAGGGGTTAACGGTCTCTGTCAGAATGTGTTACATTCGGCTCAGCCATTAAGGGGTTAACGGTCTCTGTTAGAATGTTACATTTGGCTCGGCCATTAAGGGGTTAACGGTCTGTTAGAATGTGTTACATTTGGCTCGGCCATTAAGGGGTTAACGGTCTCTGTCAGAATGTTACATTCGGCTCAGCCATTAAGGGGTTAACGGTCTCTGTTAGAATGTGTTACATTTGGCTCAGCCATTAAGGGGTTAACGGTCTCTGTCGCAATGTGTTACATTTGGCTCAGCCATTAAGGGGTTAACGGTCTCTGTCACAATGTGTTACATTTGGCTCAGGCATTAAGGGGTTAACGGTCTCTGTCAGAATGTGTTACATTTGGCTCAGCCATTAAGGGGTTAACGGTCTCTGTCGCAATGTGTTACATTTGGCTCAGCCATTAAGGGGTTAACGGTCTCTGTCAGAATGTGTTACATTCGGCTCAGCCATTAAGGGGTTAACGGTCTCTGTCAGAATGTGTTGCATTCGGCTCAGCCATTAAGGGGTTAACGGTCTCTGTCAGAATGTGTTAGATTTGGCTCAGCCATTAAGGGGTTAACGGTCTCTGTCGCAATGTGTTACATTTGGCTCAGCCATTAAGGGGTTAACGGTCTCTGTCAGAATGTGTTACATTTGGCTCAGCCATTAAGGGGTTAACGGTCTCTGTCGCAATGTGTTACATTTGGCTCAGCCATTAAGGGGTTAACGGTCTCTGTCGCAATGTGTTACATTTGGCTCAGCCATTAAGGGGTTAACGGTCTGTTAGAATGTGTTACATTTGGCTCAGCCATTAAGGGGTTAACGGTCTCTGTCGCAATGTGTTACATTTGGCTCAGGCATTAAGGGGTTAACGGTCTGTTAGAATGTGTTACATTTGGCTCGGCCATTAAGGGGTTAACGGTCTCTGTCAGAATGTTACATTCGGCTCAGCCATTAAGGGGTTAACGGTCTCTGTCGCAATGTGTTAGATTCGGCTCAGCCATTAAGGGGTTAACGGTCTCTGTCGCAATGTGTTAGATTTGGCTCAGCCATTAAGGGGTTAACGGTCTCTGTCACAATGTGTTACATTTGGCTCAGCCATTAAGGGGTTAACGGTCTGTTAGCAATGTGTTACATTTGGCTCAGCCATTAAGGGGTTAACGGTCTCTGTCGCAATGTGTTACATTTGGCTCAGCCATTAAGGGGTTAACGGTCTCTGTTAGAATGTGTTACATTTGGCTCAGCCATTAAGGGGTTAACGGTCTCTGTCGCAATGTGTTACATTTGGCTCAGGCATTAAGGGGTTAACGGTCTCTGTCGCAATGTGTTACATCTGGCTCAGCCATTAAGGGGCTAACGGTCTCTGTCAGAATGTGTTACATTCGGCTCAGCCATTAAGGGGTTAACGGTCTCTGTCAGAATGTGTTACATTCGGCTCAGCCATTAAGGGGTTAACGGTCTTTGTTAAAATGTGTTACATTTGGCTCAGCCATTAAG
>OW240923.1:119625581-119680938 GCA_933207985.1 Pelobates cultripes | reverse complement strand
AATGTGTTAGATTCGGCTCAGCCATTAAGGGGTTAACGGTCTCTGTCGCAATGTGTTACATTTGGTTCAGCCATTAAGGGGTTAACGGTCTTTGTCACAATGTGTTACATTTGGCTCAGGCATTAAGGGGTTAACGGTCTGTTAGAATGTGTTACATTTGGCTCAGCCATTAAGGGGTTAACGGTCTCTGTCAGAATGTTACATTCGGCTCAGCCATTAAGGGGTTAACGGTCTCTGTTAGAATGTGTTACATTTGGCTCAGCCATTAAGGGGTTAACGGTCTCTGTCAGAATGTTACATTCGGCTCAGCCATTAAGGGGTTAACGGTGTCTGTCGCAATGTGTTAGATTCGGCTCAGCCATTAAGGGGTTAACGGTGTCTGTCGCAATGTGTTAGATTCGGCTCAGCCATTAAGGGGTTAACGGTCTCTGTCAGAATGTGTTACATTTGGCTCAGCCATTAAGGGGTTAACGGTCTTTGTCACAATGTGTTACATTTGGCTCAGCCATTAAGGGGTTAACGGTCTCTGTCGCAATGTGTTACATTTGGCTCAGCCATTAAGGGGTTAACGGTCTCTGTCGCAATGTGTTACATTTGGCTCAGCCATTAAGGGGTTAACGGTCTGTTAGAATGTGTTACATTTGGCTCAGCCATTAAGGGGTTAACGGTCTCTGTCGCAATGTGTTACATTTGGCTCAGCCATTAAGGGGTTAACGGTGTCTGTCGCAATGTGTTAGATTCGGCTCAGCCATTAAGGGGTTAACGGTCTCTGTTAGAATGTGTTACATTTGGCTCAGCCATTAAGGGGTTAACGGTCTCTGTTAGAATGTGTTACATTTGGCTCAGCCATTAAGGGGTTAACGGTCTCTGTTAGAATGTGTCCGCTGTTTACTGAATGCCTTCTCTGGATCTGTCACTCAGGGCTTCACGCATTGAATCTCGGGATTTGTAGTCCAGCGTGCAGGGACTGAACTACCCTCTCCACGCAGAGTTGGCCTGTTCCTCTCCCACACTTCGCCTCTCTATGGTTACTGTGACCGCTCTGGCCCTCGGTTATCCCTCTCTATGGTTTCGGAGACGCTCTGTCCGCTCGCTTCCCGTCTCGCTGGTTCCCGTATTTCCGGTCTCTGGTACTCGGCCTGTTGCTGTCTGTGTTCGCGCCTGTCGCCCTCTGGATTATCGCGACAGGGAACTCGGCGAGCGGCACGATGTCCTATAACTACGTAGTGACCGCTCAGAAACCCACGGCCGTCAATGCCTGCGTGACAGGTATCGCAACTATCACAACTATCGCGATATCGTCCGCCCAGCGACAGAGAATACAATATCACAGAATATAGAATGTGCCCAGACACAGGAGAGAGAGAGAGAGAGCACAGAATATAGAATGTGCCCAGACACAGGAGAGAGAGAGAGAGAGAGCACAGAATATAGAATGTACTTGACACAGGAGAGAGAGAAGCACAGAATATAGAATGTGCCCAACACAGGAGAGAGAGAGAGCACAGAATATAGAATGTGCCCAGACACAGGAGAGAGAGAGAGCACAAGTAAGTGTGCCCAGACACAGGAAGAGAGAGAAGCACAGAATATAGAATGTGCCCAGACACAGGAGAGAGAGAGAGAGCACAGAATATAGAATGTGCCCAGACACAGGAGAGAGAGAGAGAGAGAGAGAGCACAGAATATAGAATGTGCCCAGACACAGGAGAGAGAGAGAGAGCACAGAATATAGAATGTGCCCAGACACAGGAGAGAGAGAGAGAGAGCACAGAATATAGAATGTGCCCAGACACAGGAGAGAGGCATAGAATGTGCCCAGAGACAGGAGAGAGCACAGAATATAGAATGTGCCCAGACACAGGAGAGAGCACAGAATATAGAATGTGCCTTATAATTCAACTCTTTTGGGGTGTGTGTGTAGATGTGACAAAAGCATCTTCGTCACATCTACACAGTCACTGGTGTTTGGAGCGGACTGCTTGCCAACCTCTTGCCCCAGGACTATGGCCCATGTATTAGACTGGGATACAGACTGGAGAAAGGGCTTTTGTTCGTGTCTTTTTCCCCCAGTTCAGTCAGGGACAGACAAATGCATTGTGCCTATGGTGTTCGTTTATACGAACAGCCGGACCACACACAAGTGGAGTGTCCTCCCCCATTTACCTCCCAGGTGCTGTGGTTAACTGCAGCTAATTGACGAACGGCTGAGTGGTCGCCGTTCGTATAGTCGAACACGTGGCGGCGGCCATCTTGTTTAGTCGAACTCTTCTCTTTTTGAGATTTGTGTGTGTGTGTGTGTGTGTGTATATATATATATATATATATATATATATATATATAATATACATACATAATGTGTGTATATATAATAACTGCTGGCAGCCAGGCAGGCATTGGTTAATAATAATAATGTAATATCTCCATATTATGTATAACTGTTGGCAGCCAGGAAGGGGTTAATATATATATATATATATATATATCTCTGACAAGGAGGCAGGGGTTAATATAATATATAATGTAATATCTCTATATAATGTATAACTGCTGGCAGCCATGCAGACAGGGGTTAATATAATGTAATATCTCTATATAGACTAAAAGCTCGTTTGAGCAGGGTCCTCTTCAACCTATTGTTCCTGTAAGTTTTCTTGTAATTGTCCTATTTATAGTTAAATCCCTCCCTCTTATAATATTGCAAAGCGCTACGGAATCTGTTGGCGCTATATAAATGGTAATAATAATATATAAGGTATAACTGCTGGCAGCGAGGCAGGCAGGGGTTAATATATATATAATGTAATATCTCTATATAATGTACCTAGAGCTGTCAGCACAGAAATATATAAAGTATACATGCAGGCAGGAAGGGGTTAATATAATATCTCTAAATAATGTATAACTGGAGGCCGGTAGGGGTTAATATATCTCTATAATGTATAACTGGAGGCAGGCAGGGGTTAATATAATATATAACTGCAGGTGCGGTTAATATAAAATATTTCTATATAATATATAACTGCAGGCAAGAGTTAATATGATATCTCTATACAATGCATAACTGGAGGCAGGAGTTAATATAATATACATATTTACATCTTACCCCAACGTAATATAGGTGTGCAATGTGTACATTGGGTAATATTCTCTATATAGGTCAGTTCTTGCTTTGGAAGCATGCATGATTAAAAGAGTCATTTATAACCTATTGTTCAGTGCTGCAGAATTTGTTGGCGCTTTATTAATAATAATAATTAGACTGATGGGTCTCTGCCATTTTATATTTCCTTCAGCAACACGCACTCCATTCAGGTCCAAAGTAGCTACTGGGGTCCAAAAACCAAACCTCTATGCACCAAAATAACTTTTGTATAAATCGTGTCCGTGCAGTCTCACTACTTAATTCTCTGCCATGAAGGAGTTTTAGAAGCATCCCTAGCCAGTCCTCTCCTGCTTGAGACTCACAACAGCCAACGTAAAAACAATCATCATCAGAGAGTGTTTATTAGACGTGTGCATAAATCTTTCAGCGGTGTTGAACATATCAAATGCCTAGCACACTATGGACAAAGGAATTGATGGGAAAATCTGCACTAATCGAGGCGTTTGTCCGTAGAATAACAAGCAGTTTGCACTAGAATTTGGAAAGTTCTGCTCTTGGTGCTATAATGTGGGGTGAATCCTATTTTGGCTTCAGTTCCTCAGATTTAGAAATTTCTGCTCATAACGGCGTGTGGTCGGCTGGCTGCCTGGCTAAAGGGAGAGCATTTGCGAGTGGTCGGCCAGCCAGCTGATTGAGAGCGTGGGGTGTGCGCACTGGGAGGAGGCTTCTGGAAGATTGAGGCAGACGGGCAGGCACACGAGGGAGCCTTAACCTCCCTGCTCTGCTCCCACGTGCGTCCTCCAGTGATGCCGACTGCTGGAGTATGACGTCATTCTGGCCCCGGCATCACTAAACAGCGCTCTATGGAGCAGAGCAAGGAGATGCCTGAAGCCCAACTGGACCCCAGGGAAAGCCGAACCACTCCAGCTCCATGTAGGGAGGCTTGGTGGTCACCTTAATGTGTTGTTATTGCAGTGAGTGAGTGAGTGTATGTTTAGGTGACTGGTCCCCCTCCAATCACATGGGTAAGGGGTTTTTACTCACCCCCCCACCCCCCTGCTGTGCTGGCCTCTCTGCAGCTGGCCCTGCCTTCATAATTGCGATCATCAATCTTGATTATCTCAGCCAATCCAATGCTTCCCCATAGGAAGGGAGGCTATTGAACATGTGTGTCAAAACGCCACGCTGCGCCAGTCAGCATCTCCTCATAGAGATGAATTCAATGAATGCATCTCTATGGAGAACATTCATGGAGACACTAAACTTAGGTGCTGCATACTGTGCAGCACTGACCCAGGATGCACTCTGGAGGCCATCTGAGTGACTTTCATTAGAAGCGTTACTAGGCAACAATGTAAATACTGCCTTTTTCACTGAAAAGGCAGAGTTTACATTGAAAAGTGTGGAGGGACAGGTTCTAGACACGAGAACAACTGCATTAAGCTGTATACCATACATTAAGCTGTAGTGGTTCTGGTGACTATAGTGTCCCTTTAAGAATTGTATTTTTGACATGGAAAATCTGGCTCCTAGATTCTAAGCAAATTGTCAAGCCCTGCCCTAATGGCTTTTTTTTTTATTTTATTTTTTTTATATGGATGCAAGTTATAGTCATTGTAAGCTATATATAGAGCAGTAATATGTTTAAAATTATATGAGGAAGTAACATAATTACAGAATACAGACCAGTTTCACAGATGTTTAATAAATCTGTTCAAGGCACAATAACCACTACAACCCAGATAAGCTGTCAAACCAGTATAAAATGGAGGACGCTAAGGCGCTCCTGGTGCCAGTACAATAGTGAGTTGTGATTGTTATGATATGTGGAGTGTTCCTTTAACCTCTAAGACCGGAGGGCGTACAATTACGCCCTATTTTAGGCGGCTCTAAACGCCGCCGGGCGTAATTGTACGCCCTCCGGACTTTCTTTACTTACCCGGTCGCCGGTGGTCCCACGCCGGCGATCGCGGTGGGGGGGACTCCCAGGGAGCCCCCCGCGGCACGTCCGACCCCCTGGCAGCCCTCCTGGCCATGTGAGAGTGAGGTCCTTGCGAGGACCTCACAATCACATGGCTGGGTAGGCTGCCTGCTGCATTGCCAGCCGGGGGACTGCCTGTAATGACAGGTGGTCCCCCATGCTGGCTGAAAATAAAAATAAAATAAATTAAGTGTAAAAAATAAATATATACTTAGATCAAATATATAGATGTGTTATTTCGTTCTAACTGTATTGTGATATTAATATATGATATCGCCAGTAAAAGTGCAGTTTTTTGCATTTTTCATGCACAAACAGCACTTACACGGACGATATTATTGCTGTGATACTTTTTGCTGTTTTGAAACACAAATATTTGTGTTCAGCGAAGTCTCCAGAGTACAACAGTACCCCTCATGTACAGGTTTTATGGTGTTTTCAAAAGTTACAGCGTCCAATATAAGGCTTGCGTTTCATTTTTTTCACATTAAAATTCGCCAGATTGGTTACGGTGCCTTTGAGACCCTATGGTAGCCCAAGAATGAAAATTACCCCTATGATGGCATACCGTTTGCAATAGTAGACAACTCAAGGTATTGCAAATGGGGTATGTCAAGTCTTTTTTAGTAGCCACTTAGTCACAAACACTGGCCAAGATTGGCGTTTTTTTGCATTTTTCACACAAATAAAGACTAACGCTAACTTTGGCCAGTGTTTGTGACCAAATGGCTACTAAAAAAGACTGGACATACCCCATTTGCAATACCTTGGGTTGTCTACTATTGCAAATGGTATGCCATTATGGGTGTAAATTTCATTCCTGGGCTACTATAAAGTCCCAAAGGCAACGTAACCAATCTGGCGAATTTCAATTTCAAATGTAACATGCTATATTTGACCATGTAACTTCCCAAAACGCCATAAAACCTGTACATAGGGGGTACTGTTTTACATGTGAGACTTTGCTGAATAGAAATATGTGTATTTTGTTGCAGTAAAAGCAAACAGTATTATGACATTGACAGTTAAAATGTCACGTAGAACTAAAAAAATCGTATTTTCGCCAATTTTTTTCATATTAAATAGTTTCATAGCTAAATATTTGATATTAAATGAAAGCCCTGTTTCCCCTGAATAAAATGATATATAATAACGGTGGGTGTATTTACTATGAAAGAGGTGAATTATGGTTGGACAGACATGTAGCGCAAATGTCAGGTTTTGTTTACATTTTGTTTCGTTCACAACGTGTACATTTGGCTCCGTCCTTAAGGGGTTAAGGAAGAATTTGATGATCCAGTGTCCAAGATGTTGTGGCTCTGTCACTGAATCCACTGTAACTATATGTTAATCATTTAAATCTGTCTATAGTACAGGTCAAAGTTCAGCAATCAGTCTACAGGCGGCAAGGAAAGTACAAGCTAGAAGCTTATTTTGATGCTGGCTTGAAAATTAGAAATATCTAAAGATCAGCCTGGCAAGTTACCTAAAGACCCTACGCAATCCATGCTGTTTAGGGAGTTTTCAATATTAATAATGGGTGCCACAACCCACCTCTCGAACAGCATGCCTTCTATAATCATACAGGTGTTAGATACCACATCAGCATGGCTTGCACTTTATACAGTGTACACATAGAAATGGAAGAATGTGGCTTACCAGATGTTTACTTTGTTAGAGAGTAAGCGGGGAGTAAAATGAGAGCAATTTGTCACCTATCTGTAATAGCCCCCCGAGTTGGCATGCTTTTTCAAAAGAATTATAGATTTTAAAAGCCTCTCCACTTATATCATGATTTAACACATTTAGATTGCCCTTTTAACACTTCAAATACCCCCCTTTTTTTTGTTTACAATAAAACCTAAGCTTCATGTGGTCATACACATTTTCAAGTTGAAATAAGAAATTCTAAGTATTAATAATGGGTCACTTTAAGCAACATAGCCACTAAAGTTTAATGTAAATTCCTTTTGTATTCTTGCCCAAATGTAAGAGTACAAATATGAAGAGGCTCCTGGTAGGTGATGCTGCCAACGGCTTAAGAGACCGAAAACAGCAGTAACAAGAAGGGAGAGAATCACGAACCATGCCATCTTGGTTGAAATCCTTCCAAAAATACCATTTAAAGAACCCCTGTAAGTGACACTATCTCTTTAAACCCGTCAGGCCATAATAACAAGGGGTTTTATTAACATGGGCTTTTATTTATATAGAGCCCCCCCAGCACACTGGAGCCACCAAAAACATCAGTTATTTGGAAATGTTAATTTTGTGCAATCAATGTAGATGAAGACAAGGCAGTCCCTCTGCATCAGGAAGAGCCACGTTTATACCAAACTGGCCATAAGCGGTTTGATATTAAACTGGGGAGTGACAAGGCACTCTGGGTAACTAAGCTAATCCTGCTTGCTGTATTGGTTATGCTCTGTATTGCGCCATTCTAACATACCTCTCTATATGTAGAGCAGGTTTGTGAATGATCTGTTACCTATTAGATGCCATTAAATTATGCTGGTTTAAAAAACATCTTTGCTTTGATTTGGCTTTAGAACAGTCCATGATTTGCTCTAAGGCTTGCTGTCAATGTCGTTTTCCAGATTCCTTCCTACTAAAACAGGTTGAAGAATTGTTTTGACCTTTGAGCAGATCCTGATAGCTTGCTTGTTGTAGAGGAAAGTGTACGTAACGTTTTCCCTTACCACTGATTTTGTAGTTTGGATAAATACGGTTCTGCATTTATACAGTATACATACTCTGAGTAGGCATACAGTGTTCTAACAGAATATGCCGGAGTTCTTATTAGAGTGCTGCCTACACGCCTCACATCAGTAGAGCATACTGGGGTCAGTGGATGAGATGCTATCACATTCAGAAAATCACAGTTTCTGTTTAGCCCCTTGTCCAGTGACAGTCGCAGCTTGTTTGATAATACACCGTACTTGGAACACGTGTACATTATTTGATGATAAGCATATCCTTGTTGAGTAGATTTAAACTTACATTGCATGGCTTGTCCTGGGCCAAACATGTGACGTGGACAAATGTAGAAAAATGGTCCAATCACCGGATAGAGGGGGTGGGAAATAAAAAATGAGAACTTGGAGAAACACTGTTTACTTGTTCTGATACTCTAGTCTTAAAAGATCCTATTCCAAAATTGAATGCGCTGGCTAAAATGCTATTGGTCCTTGAGGATTTGTGAGAAGTTTAATTTCTTTTTCTTTATTTTATGTACAGTAAAGTTATGGGAATGTTTTTGGTTTTCTAAATTATTTTATTTTTAGTTATTACCGGGGCTAGTCAGAGGCTTAGTGATAAGATCAAGCTCATAATCCAGAATAAGAAAGATATAACTAGTTTGGGAACAATAACTATAAGTAAACCTACTAAAAGTGAAGTGGGATTCCAATCCGGGGTCATCCAGATCAAAATAGAGCCAATCATTGAGGGTCTGACTGCAGGTGTGGCAATCGCAGAGCTAAATTAGTAGCATAGTAGTACTAGTACTGCTTCTCTATTGAAAAACGTAAAGGCACCCAGATCACTTCTTTTCAGTGAAGTTGTCTGGGTGCAGTACCCCTTTGATTTTTGCCCTGCAATGCAAAACATTGCCGTTTTAGCAGATATGGCAAAGTTTTTATGGCAGAGCTAAGCAGATTGGTTGTGGTTGTCTTTCTGATCTGTAGTGGGTTTGGTGCTTGGAGTGACATTTTGAGGAACTGATATAAAGTATGTACACATAATAGGAAACTGGGAAAGTACAGTGGAGCACACATGTGGTGTTGGTATTGGAGGCAGCCAGCATTGGCGCCTAGTAAACCCTAGGTAAGAAGTCAAATTGTTTAAAAATCGTTTGTGCTGTAGTGGTTATGGTGCCTGGAGTGTACAAAGCTGTATTCCTTCCACTATAGTGTCCCTCTGCCCTCTAAGCAAATGACCTGATACCTTAATGCTGGCTCTGTCTCCTCCAACATCAGAGCCAAGGGGGAACCTAATTTGCATGTGCAGCGAGTGACGTGTGCTTATTAGGCCTTCGCTATAGGCAAGCATTGAATCAATGTATTCCTCTGAAACTGCAGGATTAGGGGGGCAGGGACAGTGCACCCAGACAACTCAATGAGATGAGGTGGTCTGGGTGCCTATAGTGTCTCTTTATTTGTACTGATTTTACGTGAAATTCTCTGGATTTATCTTTTTCTTCTGGTTTCTATATGTCTGTCAGGCTGTTAGTTTACTAAATAAGAAAGATTTAATGCTTTGGTAGGTGTGTGCAATTTTGATTGGTTGTTGATATTTTACCTTGTTTCCCTGTTTACAACAGACAGTGCTTACATCTTGTATGTATTGCTACACATGTCTACATGTATATGGGCAGCCTGGTTCATTTTATGTGCACTGTACTTCCTCCCACAGGACACTTCACATCTGAAGATGACTTAAATCTTCTCATTGCCAAGAACACACGGCTGGAAATATATGTAGTAACCCCTGAGGGACTGCGACCTGTAAAAGAAGTTGGGATGTATGGGAAGATTGCAGTCATGGAGCTTTTTAGACCCAAGGTAAACATTCTCTCTCTGCCCGTGCCATCATGATATGTCAGTAGTGGCTGTTGTTTTCATTGAAGGCAGTTGGTGGTGTTTTGGGTTTCCTTCGTAATAACGCTGCTGTTTGTAGGCATCTCTTGTTATATGCTGTCTGAATTGCGTAGTGTTGCAAATACTTTGTGGCCATAAATGCAACCTGAAAACACACTCCATTATTAAATATAGTGGCCTGGGTGCAGTGGCTCTGCCGTTTTTAAAGGGAAACTCTAGTGCCGGGCACCCCACCCTCGGCACAAGCTCAGCTCCGCCCACACTCTCTGTATGCTGCAATGTTTAAAATTAGTCTAGTGCTTTTTCACTGATGTTTATTGAATTTGAAATGGTAATTTGTGGTCATCAGTGGTATTTATTTTTCTTCAACATTCAGGGAGAAAGCAAAGACCTGCTGTTTGTGCTGACAGCCAAATATAATGCTTGTATCTTGGAATACAAACAGACTGGAGACAGTATCGATATCATCACCAGAGCACATGGCAATGTACAGGTACTGGGCCAGCAATCTATTGTTTCTCTAATAGAGAAAGAGGTGGCAGTGGTTTTTGTTTTGTTTTCCAATCTTATGACTGCAGAATGAACTGACAATGACCAATCCTGCCTCAAAAATAGCCATCAAATCAGAATGCATATCTCCTGATGCAGACACTGGGGAGTTTATTATAATATATTCATATTTGTGTTTCTCCAATTTATATGCTAGGATCGCATTGGTCGCCCATCTGAAACAGGCATCATTGGTATTATTGACCCAGACTGCCGCATGATCGGGCTGCGTCTTTATGATGGGCTGTTCAAAGTGATTCCTCTGGAGAGAGAGAACAAAGAGCTGAAGGCCTTTAACATCCGTTTGGAGGAGCTGCATGTCATTGATGTTAAGTTCCTGTATAGTTGCCAAGCTCCCACAATCTGTTTTGTATATCAGGACCCCCAAGGACGCCATGTTAAAACCTATGAAGTCTCCCTGAGGGAAAAGGAGTTCAGTAAAGGGCCTTGGAAACAAGAAAACGTGGAGGCTGAAGCATCTATGGTGATTGCAGGTATATTCACATTCTGCCTGTGCAAACAATTACTGTGAATGAATCTATGTTTGCATGTGAATGAATGTAAAATCAGGACTTACAATTTCGAGTCTTATGATACTAGCCAGGCTTCAAAAGTTACTCACCATGGAAAGCCAAGAGGATCTTGGGGTGAAATGCATTGGCAAATGGCGAGTGTAACTTTTGAGCCCTGTGGATATTTTTATTGTTTGAGTTTATATAGGGCCCAGATATTCTGCAGTGTGTATGATGTAAAAAAGTTAATAAAAGTGCTACATTAACAGGTTGTGTTAACATATGCAGTGTTTCAAATACCATGTTGGAGTTTGTAATGTGTTGGCACTGTCCTATTGATCAAGGCATCTTTCTCAAATGGTGTTGCAATGTTTTGAATGTATGTAATGTTTTTTGAATTATGCGAGGAAGGCTTTGTGTTTTCTTCATATTTCTGATGTTACTTCCTCCCTAGGTATAATCGCTGTCTCCACATTTGTAGATCATAGATATTTCATTCTTTTTAAATATATTTTCTTGCACCTCAAGTAGAACAATACATTTATCACTCCTTTGTTCTATTTTCACAATAGGCAGGGTTTTGTATTTGCTACAGAAGCTATTAAGCATTGTTAAGAGTTACAGTAAACCTTTCATTTCTACTCTATACTTTAGTCCCAGAGCCTTTTGGAGGAGCAATTATCATTGGTCAGGAATCCATTACCTACCACAATGGGGAAAAATACCTTGCAATAGCCCCTCCAATTATCAAGGTAAGCGCATTCAATATCCTAATTTATTGTGATGGATTAAGATGAATATTGCACATTACATTTTGTATAAAATACACTGTGATTTGCGTTTGTAGAATTAATATTTACAGACCCTTCCTTTTCAATCAGCAAAGTACCATTGTTTGCCATAACCGGGTTGATGTGAATGGGTCACGTTATCTGCTGGGGGACATCGAGGGCCGGCTATTCATGCTTTTGTTGGAGAAAGAGGAGCAGATGGATGGGACCGTTACTCTGAAAGATCTTCGAGTAGAGCTGCTTGGGGAGGTAAGAGATGAAGGCCCTGTACTTTTTACTTCCCTTGGTGCAATTGAGGATGGGTGGATTCCCATTATTTCTGCAAAAATAATCTGGTTAATCTTTTAGTAATATATTTATATTGTCTCTATCTCTCTCAGACTTCCATCTCTGAATGTCTAACATACCTTGATAATGGAGTAGTGTTTGTGGGTTCAAGGCTTGGAGACTCTCAGCTAGTGAAGGTAACAAATCATGGATACTCATCAGGAGGGCTCTTCAGAATATCCGGTTTTTATTTTATTTTAGTTGTTTCTTCATAACAGTCGTCGTTCTTTTCATTTCATCTGTGCTACTATAACAATATATCTCCTTTTCCTCCTTCCCCCTCTGTCCTTTCTGAATTATCACCTCAACCTCTACAATACATCTAGGAAAACCATAATATTGAAGCTTTATAAACACCACATTGTAATCTATATGTGTTCATACAGCATTTGTGTTGTTTATCCATATAATCTTGCCTTTGACAGATTGCTATAGGCACTGTGACTGCTTCATCTCATTGGGCTGGCTGTAATATATGGAGTATGCTGGCACCATACTTCCTTAGAATGTTAAACCATTTTAATATTTTAATTCTATAGACAAGTCCCCAGCAGCAGTCCCCTCTGTGCTGCTCAGGGTAATTAGGGAGCATTAGCCTGAACAACAATGTGTCTGTGACTGGTTAATAATAATCAAGGTGATAGCATTCCGCCTATCACAGCGCCCATTGCAGTTATGAATCGATATGGCTACAAGGAAATGTGTAATCTCTGCATTAGCCTTAGCAGCAATGTGTGTCTGTGACTGGTTAATAATCCAGGGGATTGCATTCCGCCTATCACAGCACCCACTCCAGGTATGAATCGATATGGCTACAAGGAAATGTGTAATCTGCATTAGCACCGCCTCCAGCGGGGGCTGGCTGTGGGTAACCAGGAACCCTTATTTGGTGTTAAATTGCTCGTAAATGGTTTAACAATGAATGCTGACTCAGGGGACTCCAGGCACTATAACCAATTCAGTGAGATGATATGGATCTAGTGCCTTCAGTATCTCTTTAATGGCAGCTATGCGAAGTGTCATTCTGGGATTGAGCCATTATTGTTGCAGGCTGTGCATGTTCATCAGAATAAAACTAAAGACAAACTTTAGTTAAGTAAATTCTATAATGCTGTACATGTACTATTAGTGTTGCCTGTAGCGTCTATAGAATTGTAATACATGTCTGTAGCTGACGTCATTAATACTGGTCTAATTTGAACATTTTATGTTTCCTGTAAATGTACATTTTGCACATTGTAATGTAGTAGTTCCATATTTCCGTCTTTCTTTTGTTCCTTCCTTTCTTTCCATTGCTCTCTTTTTGTTTCACATAATAGTATTACATTTCCTTCCTCTTCCTCTGCAGCTTACTGCTGAAAGCAATGAACAGGGATCCTATGTGATGGCTATGGAAACCTTCACTAACCTGGGCCCCATTGTAGACATGTGTGTGGTGGATCTGGAAAGACAGGGGCAAGGGCAGGTGTGGTAAATCTTATTAATTTACAATTTTCTGCATAGTCTCCCATGCAGGCTTCACCAACTTTCTTCTCCCACCTCTTTCACAGCTGGTGACCTGTTCTGGGGCATTTAAGGAGGGTTCTCTACGAATCATTAGGAATGGCATTGGAATCCATGAGCATGCCAGCATTGACTTGCCAGGCATTAAAGGTGATTTGAAAATAGACGTCAGTTGTGGGGGACAGAAAGATGAATACTCCAAATTATGGGATTAAGGAATAGTCCTAATGTAATGAACCATTTGGATTAAATAGGAGATTGCTTAATATGTTCTGGAATATTTTTTTAAAGCTATCATTAATAGTTCGATCAGTTTAAGGAACCCTCTGAGCACCATAACAACTTTCTAAAAATCTCTAACCCGGAAAGCTCTTGCAGAATCAGGCAGTGGCGGAGCTGACACTGACTCATAAAACTGACCCAAAAAGAAACGTAACTCTTTTAAGCCAATTTTGATAATGGGTATTCACAGACTGGCTGAGAGCATCAGCTGACTGTTCTCAGATGATCAGCAGTGCTGCCCTCCGATTCTGTAAGATCTTTCCGTTTAGAGATTTTAGAAAACAAAAGGGCAGAGAGGCCAGGAGATTTACAGCCGGAAAAAAGACTTTGAGGTTAAAACATTCGAGAATGGTTTAACCTCTTAAAGGACCACTATAGTGACAGGAAAACATACTCGTTTTCCTGGCACTATAGTGCCCTGAGGGTGCCCCCACCCTCAGGGTCCCCCTCCCGCCCGGCTCTGGAAGGGGGAAATGGGTAAAAACTTACCTTTTTCCAGCACTGGGCGGAGAGCTCTCCTCCTCCGTTCCTCCTCCTGGGCTGAATGCGCACGCGCGGCAAGAGCTGCGCGCGCATTCAGCCCGTCGCATAGGAAAGCATTTACAATGCTTTCCTATGGACGCTTGCGTGCTCTCACTGTGAAAAATCAATGAGACAGCCACTAGAGGATTAGGGGGAAGGCTTAACCCATTAAGCTGAAGTGGTCTGGGTGCCTAGAGTGGTCCTTTAAGGTGAGCCAGGGACATCCTGGCAGATAACATCATTTTGTTGATGTTGTTAGGGTGTCTAAACTGTTCCTTTAATGTTTATCATTAGTTTTCCATGTAACTGTCTTTATTTACCAGGTCTCTGGCCTCTACGAGTGGCAGCCAACCGTGAGACAGATGACACTCTTGTTTTGTCGTTTGTTGGACAGACTAGGTCAGTACATTTTACCATTTTTTAAATGCCTGTAACTGTCCCTGTCACTTCATATGCTGACGGTCTCTCATTTGCAGAGTCCTGACGCTTTCAGGGGAAGAAGTGGAAGAGACAGACCTTGCTGGTTTTGTAGATGATCAACAGACATTTTTCTGTGGAAATGTGGCCCATCAGCAGCTCATTCAGGTAATCCGGAATATTTAAGGCCTTTCTTGCACTGAACAGTTGTGCTCACTTGTGACTTTACCTTCCAATTCCAGCCATTTCCCAGTCACCTGTGTATTGGGATTATATTCTAAACTCATGCACATATTTCCCTTTTTACATTCATGATGAAGCAGGGATAAACATATATTAATATTAATTGGCCCTGGAATATCAGGTAATGTGATTAAATATGTGCATATAGAGCAGGAAGTATAAATATAGGTTTATGCATTTTAAATAATATGTAATGCCCTTAGCCACTGGTTTTCTTTTTGAAAAATTACTAAGGGCATGGTTCTATCTATTCACATTTTCATGCTTCTGCACTTTCTCTTTTCACAGATCACCTCAGCCTCCGTAAGACTCGTATCCCAGGACCCTCAAAGCTTAGTGAGTGAGTGGAAAGAGCCACAAGGCCGAAAGGTCAGCGTCTGCTCCTGCAACAGCCGCCAGGTGCTACTTGCTGTGGGGAGAGTACTCTATTACCTGGAAATTCACCCTGGGGAGCTGAGACAGATGGGGTAATTGTATACTGCTGAATTTGAAGATAAATGGTGATTGCTTTCAGTGGTATGATTTTATACATATTGATAAATAATGGTTGTCACCATAGTAAATGAGTATATCGTTACTTGTTAATGTTATGAACCTGTTATATGTCACAGCTGCACTGAGATGGAACATGAAGTTGCCTGTTTAGATGTCACCCCACTGGCAGGCGGCGATGCCCTGTCTACTTTGTGCGCCATTGGCCTCTGGACTGATATATCTGCACGAATCCTGAGCCTTCCAAGCTTCCAGCTGCTGCATAAGGAGATGCTGGGTGGAGGTAATGCTTGTTTCTGCAGGCTGAGGTCTTCATCCTCAGAAAAGTTAAATAAAGAATAATGAGCTGTATTTTAATGATTGTTCCTCTTTTTTCTTTCTCTCTCTAAATTACTTTCTTCTTTTAGAGATCATCCCTCGTTCTATCCTTATGACGTCATTTGAGAGCAGTCACTACCTGCTGTGTGCGCTCGGAGATGGTGCTCTCTTCTATTTTGGTCTCAATACAGAAACAGGTGAGTGTGGCAGTATGAAGGGTTATGTTATATTTTACAGTGACATACATTTATTAATCTCCACTTGGAATTGCATACTCTACCTTCATTTGTAATTATTTCTAAGCTAATTTAAAGGATTGAAGAAGATCTTGCCAATTTAATAAATCACTTGAAATGCAGAAAATCTCACTATTTAGAAACTTTCTAAACCAGTTCTCTTATTTCACATTTTTATTGAAGTACTTTAGAATAGTAAGGGCAAAGGTTGTTGTTTCCTCTTTGCTCTCATGTTGCACCTGTTAGAGACTTACAAGTGTCTCGTTGCAGTAGGGCCATGTTTGTGGATTTTGCGTGACAGTGTCTTTGCTTTAGAGTTTGTATTTTTTCCTTGTGCAGGTCTTCTAAGTGACAGAAAGAAGGTGACTCTGGGAACACAACCCACTGTGCTTAGGACGTTTCGCTCTCTGTCCACAACCAATGTTTTTGCCTGTTCTGATCGACCCACAGTTATCTACAGCAGCAACCACAAGCTGGTCTTCTCCAATGTTAACCTGAAAGAGGTCAATTATATGTGTCCATTAAACTCTGAGGGTTACCCAGACAGGTGAGCCATGATTTGGATTTGGTTAGGTGCATTTGAACCCCTTCAGTTGTGTTATAGATTGCAAAAGAAATAGTTTATCCTTTCATCACACAATTTATTTATTGATTTTAATCTTTTTATTTGTATTATTTATGGATTTTGGCAAACTTAATTTTGACTCCTCCTTTTAACTGACTACTCTTTATAAACATGTAGCAGTAAAGCAAGGGTTGCATAAAGATCTTGGCAAATCACACAAAAATATAATTCAAATGTAAATTCAGATTGGTTATACTTGTTTCTCATTGCAACTGGTCCAATCTTCGATACTCTTACATGTAAATCTCTGAACCTATAGTAATGCCAAGTTTAGCTTTACTTGGAAAAAATGTTCTACTTTGTAGAAAATAGTGGAGGCTTGGCAGACCGGACTCAGGATCTTTATCAATGGACTGTGAAAGGGTAGAAGATACAAAATTTGTTGTAGTTAAACAGAAAGCAGCTGCATCGGTGAGAATGCTCTTTATTAGTTAATGGGTTTCTCCAAGCCAGAGTTGGAGTTACATCATTGGGCTGTCATTAGCCAGCTCAGAACTCGACCCAGAAAGTCTTCCAGTTTAGGGACTGAAATGTTGACATGCACAGTAATGCAGAATTTTGGAAATTTATACCAAGTGCGACATTTCAACTATACCTGTACAAGCTGGCTGTAGTATTAGGCTTCATGATGTCAATGACCTGTTCATACGGTCATTATTTTTTTATTTATTTTTTTGAGGTCATTTTGTGAAATCAGCAAGGCGTACAATGTATCCCGAAACAAAATGGCAAAGTGATTTGTAAATTGCGTGAAGTTGATCAATGTCAGTGACTTATTCAGGACCGAATAAAGAGTAATGCAGCGGATGGGAAAAGAGCCTTGTTTTATTCCACCAAACGTATTGCAGCATTGAGTAAATGCCTTTTTAGCCAGTGTTTATATTTCACTGAAGGTTTAGAAGAAAGGAGAAGACAACATATCTTTCCAGTATTGCTATATAACACATTACACATCAGATAGAAGATCCTAAAGCTGAACAGTCTGCAATGTAAGTTTTATGTTTGTGTAATTGTTACATTTTATTTTAATGTATATTGTTTTCTCCACCCTGCTATCTGACACAGCTTGGCTTTAGCAAATAACAGCACCTTAACTATTGGAACAATTGATGAAATCCAGAAGCTTCACATCCGCACAGTGCCGCTTTTCGAGTCCCCAAGGTATGCATCGGGGAATAGCGAGTGTCCTATAGGGGGGTGTTCCTGGCGTTGGTGTTTCTTAAATCCGTCCTCAGGGACCACTCGCAGTCCTGACTTCAAAGATTATTAACTTGGGGTCCAGTATGGATTTTAATTAAACTTGGACCACTGCTGGTTCTGGGCTGGTTTGAGAGACACCAGAAACAAGAAATCATATTCAAGATTTGACTTGTGTTTTTACTGCAGGAAAATCTGCTACCAGGAAGTTTCCCAGTGCTTTGGAGTGCTGTCCAGCCGTACGGAGGTACAAGATGCAAGTGGAGGTAGCTCTCCTCTGCGGCCTAGTGCCAGCACACAGGTTCGTTTTTCAAACCTTTTTAATCGGCCATTAAAGTAGTGGGTGCAATGATGTCTCAAACATTTACTTTCCCTTTAATGTGAGCAAACCAACAGCATTATTTTTATGTTGCCTATTACTCCATTCGGTTCTGTGTTGATGGCTCTTTCCCTTCGTATTTAACAGGCACTTTCTAGTAGTGTGAGCTGCAGTAAGTTGTTCTCTGGGAGCACATCTCCCCATGAAACATCATTTGGTGAAGAAGTTGAAGTTCACAATCTGCTCATCATTGATCAGCACACGTTTGAGGGTAATTGGGAACAAAGTTAAATTGTTGTAATTTGTGGAAGGTAGATTGGCAGATTTTAAGCAGCGTTCCTATAACCAGTAAAATGTTTCATTTAGGACTGGTTGTGAGAAATGTATTTTAGAATGCTAAATTCACATAAAGCATGACTCTGAACACAGGGCTGTCTCCAGACACTGTGACTCCATTACTCTCCTAACACAGTGACCCTGAACAATGGGGCTCTGTCTTAAGGTATACAAAGAACCTCAACATGGGGTTTTCACTCCAGACACAGTCACTGGATCTTTGTGCAACCCAGAAGCTAAATGAAAACTAGCCATGAGTGCAATTTTCCCCATAAAAAAAATAAATCAAATGTGTTTACCTTTTTTAGCATTGTATGCCAGACAGCCATTGCATAATCTGGCATTCAGTGTATTAGTAAAATGTACAGTACACTTTTTTTATTTTTCAATTTTTTTTATTTATTTATTTTTTACATTTGGGCAGTGGAGTGTCCCTTTAAGTTAAATATAATATGCATGCATGGAACCTCTTTGGAAGATGTTGGTTCCAGTTCCCAGAAGTGCATCAAGACAAGTGTGTTTAAAATCTAACTGCACAGTACAAAAACTCATACAAATGGGGCTGTCTCTGCTGCTTCAATGTAGAAAAATTATTGGGCCATCTCTGGTGGGATCCCGTGACCCAGAATAGGGAAGCTAAAGGTGATTCAGAAAACCAGAGCAATGTTGCTGACTCCTGACACAGTAACTCTGTTCAGTGGGGCACTTCTGACAAACTGTGACCCTAGAAATTGCTGGGTTTTATTCCTGGTGTTTTACAGTCTACTTTCTGGACGTCTTACATCACAGGGAATGTTACTGTGTATAGTGCAGTATCGGCTTTGTGGAATCTTGGTTATTTTTTTCAATCTCATTCTCTGTCAATTGCTCTTTTATTTCTTCTCAGTCTTGCACACACATCAGTTCCTGCAGAATGAATACACTCTGAGTTTGGTGTCCTGCAAGCTCGGGAAGGATCCAAACACATACTTTCTGGTGGGAACGGCCATGGTTTACCCAGATGAGGCAGAGCCAAAACAAGGAAGAATTGTAGTATTCCAGTACTGTGATGGTAAGTGTGATCAGGAGAGATCCAAAGGAAAATGTTTACAGGATTTAGTGCACAAATTTTAAATACTTTTATAGATTCTTATGCATCACTTACCATGGTGTAGGTAAATGTGTATGGACTCATATATCACACTTTGTCATTCTCTTTTAGATTGTAAGTGTTTGGATTGGGTATTTAAACCCCACTGTGTCAGTCTGTTTTCTATGTCCTACATTCATTATTATAGTATTTGCTCACTGAGTACTGCAGATGTAGCTTATCTCCAAATTTAGGGTTTGCATACCCTATGCCCTCTGTAAACATATGGTGTTTTAGAACTAGAAGACAGAATGGGCAACTTGCATGCCTACTTTAAACATTAAACCTACAACCCCTTTGTTTATCACATCACCAAACTGGCCTGGAGTATGAATATTCCTTTTACATGTGAGGTCAGGTTGGTATTACCGTGGTGACATTTTGTTTTTGTACTGTCTCTTCCATAATTTACACAATCGTTTATGCAAATAGTCTTTTTCCACCTTAAATACTATGGCCATAATAAGTAACTGTACATATCCCATTCAGGTAAGCTGCAGACTGTGGCTGAGAAAGAAGTTAAGGGAGCAGTGTACTCTATGGTAGAGTTTAACGGGAAACTGCTGGCCAGCATCAACAGTACGGTAAGCTTGTGGAGTACAAGTGGGATGGAAAATAGGGGCTTCTGCAAGCCATCTGTAATATTTCTTTTTTTGTGTACAGGTGCGACTGTACGAATGGACGGCTGAAAAAGAGCTGCGTACAGAATGCAATCACTACAACAATATCATGGCGCTCTATCTGAAAACTAAGGGTGACTTCATTTTGGTGGGAGACCTGATGCGCTCTGTGTTGCTGCTTGCGTATAAGCCAATGGAAGGAAATTTTGAAGAGGTAGGAAGTGTGAGGAATCTGAGACATAAACTGATTGTATTGCTGCAGTTCAGTAAAACGTAGCGAATAACTGTTGGAACATTACAGAGAATAGAACCAGGACATAATTAAATTGTTTACTTCCCATTGAGCTTTGTTTAATTATTATAACATGTATATGCCCTGATATTTCTTGATTAATGATGATACTGAATCTAACTGCAGATTGCACGAGATTTCAACCCAAACTGGATGAGTGCCGTGGAGATTTTAGATGATGATAACTTCCTGGGAGCTGAAAATGCATTTAATTTATTTGTATGTCAGAAAGACAGGTAATAATTGTGGGTCATTCTGGGGGTTTGCATTGCAGCTTTTCAATTTACCACCCACCCACTGAATCCTTTTTCGATTAGTGCTTAAAGGGCTCTTTTACTTTTAAAATGTCTGCATCACATTATGGTCTGCTATCTTGAAATTCTGAAAGCATTGTTTAAAGGAACACTAAAGTCACCAGAGAATATGCAGTGTTTACATCACTGCCTAGTAACACCTCCAGTGGCAGTCACTCAGAAAGCCACTAGAGGTACTTCCTATTTCAGTGCTGCTTTTATCTCCAATCTAAGGCCGGGACCTGAACATCTAGTCCAACACTACAGTGTTCCTTTAAATATCTTTGAATAAGTGATGCTTTCTTCTATCTTACAGTGGGTTGCTATGTCTGGAGCAATATTTATTATATCATTGAAGTTAAAATCTGTTACAAGTGAAAAATAAATGACATTTTTGTATTGTGATAATTATGGTCTTAAAAATAGCTCAGTTTTGCATCGATTACAATCTCTTTTGTGTAGATGCAAAAATTATTTGTAAAGACTGGATACTCCGATATAAAAAGATTATAATTTATATGTGTTGAAGGAGATTATTAACGGTGTTTTCATTTTTTCCTCCCATTACAAAAATCTTGTTTAGTGCTGCTACGACAGATGAGGAGCGCCAACACCTGCAGGAGGTTGGACTCTTCCACTTGGGTGAATTTGTGAACGTTTTCTGCCATGGATCCCTAGTGATGCAAAATATTGGGGAGACCTCTCCCCCTACCCAGGGTTCAGTTCTCTTTGGGACTGTTAACGGCATGATTGGTGAGACCATCAAGAAGATTTCAGGTTTCCTTTATTTTTATTCTTTTATGTTTTCAGATATTCCTAGCTAACTGTGTTTTTACTTTTAGGCCTTGTGACTTCGGTCTCCGAGAGCTGGTACAACCTCCTCCTAGATGTACAGAACAGACTTAACAAAGTTATCAAAAGTGTTGGCAAAATAGAACACTCTTTATATCCTTTAAATTATGAGAGATTACTATATATCCAAACAGAACACAGAGTAACTAGGGAAACACTTAAAAGCGTTAAAGAAACAATATCTGAAAAACTCCAGGCAGTTATGATCAACTAATATAACATTATTCCATCTTCTTAAAATATACCTCTGGTTTATTCACTTAATTGTGAATTTTAACATTTTGGCTACAACAGATGAAATCATAAAATATCTGACTTTCTTCCAATTTTGCTTTAATGGCCTAAACTTTTAAATCTTCTTTGATTTCCCAGAAATTCACACTTTAGTGCTGTTATGGATAATCTGCAAAAATGCTAACTCTAATTAAGAGGTTAATGTTTGACATAGAAACTCTGACAGGGCAAGGCATTCCACATGCGATCAGGATATATCTACATACATACATATACCATTTAATACGTCTGATATTTTCTGTGTTTCCTGATGAGTTGGCAAATAGTGAGGTATTTAAATAATTACTACTACTCTTGGCAGCTCGTCGCAGAGTAGATTTAATATCATATTTTTCCTGTTATAAGGAAGAAAGTATTACAATTAATGTTATTAAAAGGGTGTGTTTAATAAGGGATTAAAAAGCAGATTAATGCTTCTGATAATCTGGAACAGTGTTAATGTTGAATTACATTAACACGTCTATTGTTTACACTGTAGTCAGGTAATACGAATGAATACTCTTAATATCAAGAGAGCCAGAGTCTTAAACACAAATATGTGTAAACAAAGCAACATTAAACTAGTATCGTACAAACATCTTGTGCATTTGAGTAGCTAAAAAATGTTTTAAATATATTTCTGGCTGAGGACATTACTTGAAAAAAAGCATCATGCAGGACACCAGTAATGTTACCCTATCCCAATCCCATATATATTCTATCATGCAGGAAACCAGTAATGTTACTGCAGCCCAATACCATATATATTCTATCATGCAGGACACCAGTAATGTTACTGCAGCCCAATACCATATATATTCTATCATGCAGGACACCAGTAATGTTACTGCAGCCCAATACCATATATATTCTATCATGCAGGACACCAGTAATGTTACCCTAGCAGCCAATACCATACCATATATATTCTATCATGCAGGACACCAGTAATGTTACTGCAGCCCAATACCATATATATTCTATCATGCAGGACACCAGTAATGTTACTGCAGCCCAATACCATATATATTCTATCATGCAGGACACCAGTAATGTTACCCTAGCCCAATACCATATATATTCTATCATGCAGGACACCAGTAATGTTACTGCAGCCCAATACCATATATATTCTATCATGCAGGACACCAGTAATGTTACTGCAGCCCAATACCATATATATTCTATCATGCAGGACACCAGTAATGTTACCCTAGCCCAATACCATATATATTCTATCATGCAGGACACCAGTAATGTTACTGCAGCCCAATACCATATATATTCTATCATGCAGGACACCAGTAATGTTACTGCAGCCCAATACCATATATATTCTATCATGCAGGACATCAGTAATGTTACCCTAGCCCAATACCATATATATTCTATCATGCAGGACACCAGTAATGTTACCCTCGCCCAATACCATATATATTCTATCATGCAGGACACCAGTAATGTTACTGCAGCCCAATACCATATATATTCTATCATGCAGGACACCAGTAATGTTACTGCAATCCAATCCCATATATATTCTATCAGCACACCTGACTGAAAGTAAAATCTGGCGGTCCTAATTAAAAAAAGTATGGTCTTCCTGCTGTTTTTGATAGTAAAATGCTGCATTCGATGGCTTGAGGGAAAATTAATGGTGTCTATTAGCTGACGTATACTCCTGTAGTTGCTACCTTAACCTGTTATGCCACCTGGAGGTCATTTCACACAGAAAGAAAGACAGAATCAGCCACTGGATTTATTGATGGAGATCTGATTGAAAGTTTTCTAGACATCAGCCGACCAAAGATGCAAGAGGTGGTAGCAAATCTACAGGTGAGATTAATACAGACGATCGTCATAATTGAATATATAAGTTTTAGGTTATCCCATATTAATAATAGTGTAACTCTACCATGCTAGTGTTATGTAAGGATTGTACAAATCACTTCTCTCTACCCTGCAGATTGATGATGGTAGTGGGATGAAGAGAGAAACCACCGTTGACGACTTGATAAAGATAGTTGAAGAGTTGACAAGGATTCACTGATTTTCAGTTGCTTGCTACTCCTCCTGGCTTGGCCTTCCAAAACCTTATACTGAGGGAAGCTACCTCCCTTACGGGACCTTTTGCCAATGAGGCTGATTGTATTACTCACAGCCCAAAGGGACGGTGTTTTCTGCATTGCTGACCTTCGGGCTCTCAAACCTCTTGCTTCCTGAAGGGGTCAATGAATTCTTATCCCTCCCGCAAGCACTAATGTATGGTTGTACAAGTTACCCTTGCCAGACTCCCCTGCTGTCACCCTATAGTCCTAACTGTATTTTATTTTTCCTTAAGAAATATTGTGAAAAGGTGGTCTCTATAGGGGACTTTCTTTATAGCAAGTGGGGGTGGTTTATGACATTGTAAAGCATTCAGGGATAAGGGCCACGTGATTTGTAATTGTGGTTTTTTTTCCCAGACCTCCCTTTATAAAAGGGAAATAGGAAACTTTTTTTTCTGAAGTTTTAGGAAATAAATTAGACTGGAAATGAAAATCCCATAGCTTTTTACTGTCAGACTTTCTGGTGCATAGGAAAAGCCCTGTGACAATGGCGTGTCTACTTCCTGTAATGTGATGTTACATTATGTATCGCCGACCGCATAATCTCTACAACATGCACACTCGCATCACCAAATGTCCATTAAATATTTGAGTTGTTTGGAGACCACCCTAGTATTCACTAAAGTCAGTCGTGCTGCAATATCCCTTGGTTTTGCCCCTGAATGAGCGGTCTTTACTTCAGAAGTTCAGCGCTTACAGAGTTCAATATTCAACAAATCGTAGATTTTAAAAAGGCGTTTGCTTTAGTTGTAGAGACTAAAGATTACTTTCAATTACTCTTTGGAAATTGGGGGAAATGCCCAACAATACAATCTTGATTGCATGGCAATTTTCAGACTCTTACTCACTACCCCTGCAAATAAATCTGGCTCTGTGTCGTAATAAAACAAAACTTACTCTATCAAAATAAAATATATTGCGTCTCTTCACAATGTAAGCATCAAGGGTCAGAATAGCCATAAACTTCAATAAATATGTGCAGTATTTATATTATGGATTGTTATATAGTTTGGGGTTTTTAGAGTCTGGCCTAGAACCGGTGAATATTTATCTCTATCAATAAGTACACCCGAGTTTTAGTAACGTTTTCCTTAATCAATTATGAAGGGAAACTTACATTTTCCACTGCCCATGTTTAGTATCCAAGCAGGATTTTACTATTTAAATACAGTTTGTAACTTAGAAAGTTACAGAGAGCACAAATTCACCTTCTATTATTTCCTTAAAGGGACACTCCAGGCACCCAGACCACTTCTGCCCATTGGAGTGATCTGGGTGCCAACTCCCACTACTCTTAACCCTGCAATTGTAATTATTGCAGTTTTTTATAAACTGCAATAATTACATTGCAGGGTTAACTCCACCTCTAGTGGCTGTCTACTAGACAGTCATTAGAGGGCACTTCCGTGTCCCTAGCATACCGTGCTAGAGCGTCGCTGGACGTCCTCACGCTGTGCGAGGACATCCAGTGTTGCTCATTTTCCCATTGAAAAACATTTTCAATGCTTTCCTATGGGGAGCTCTAAAGTGCATGCGCGGCATTGCCGCCCCAGCCAGTGGGTGGGATCAGTCTCACCCGCTGGCCAACGAAATCACAGGGAGGAGCGGTGGTGGAGGAAGAAGCAGCGACGTGGGATATTGTTGCTGCCTTTGGTAAGTCACTGAAGGGGTTTTCACCCCTTCAGCAACCAGGGATTGGGGGGTGGGAGGGAGAGGGGACCTGCAGTGCCAGGAAAATGGATTGTTTTCCTGGCACTGGAGTTTCCCTTTAAATTCATGGATTTTTTTTTTTTTTTTTAGCATACATTTGAAAATGTCCTATTAAGGTCAATTGTGATTCAATTCAAATGGTTTTGAGCACCTAGGGCTTGTAATTCTTGGTTGTCACTAATAGGTAGGCTACATAAAGCACAATGTAATTTATATAAAATTCACCAGTAAGTGTTCACTTTGGCATTCACATCACTATACAATGTGATTAGAATATTGAAGGTTAAAGCGAATATGTGACATTCGAGATTAATGCACAACCGCACAACTAAATGTTAGTAGCAGGCTGCACTATTGTTTTTGTGAAATATTGTACCATTCTTATTTTTTAATTTCTGTGACACAAAGTACAACTTGTAAATTAACTTAAAGATGTAGCGTTGTACATGCAGGAGCAGATGTAGGCCCAAGCTCGTGTGCATTTATACAGCATTTCTTTGGTAATATTTGAGCATGCACAAGGCATGGGACAAAGTCGCCCTGAACATGAAAGTGCAGCAGAAGTAAGTGCGTTTTAAAATCCCTCCACTGCACCGTTCTCGCCACCTTCCCAATAACTGTTGCAGTAGCATTTAATGGGGTGAGGGACTAAGGGACTGTTCTGCTTTATGACTGCAAATTCCATTACCAGTAGGATCAACTTTTATTTTCTGATTTTCAATAATAATTCGTACCGTCGCTACATTATATACCTCAAAACCAGCAAATGACAAATATGCTTCCTTTCCTAGTATTTTATAGTCTTGCTTGCTTTGGGGTTTTTTTTGTTTTGTTTTTCTTCTTCATCCACATTAATCTTTTAAATAAATAAAACAACTTCAAAAATTCGGTCAGCAACTTAAAACCTTGTGATACATAGCTTGCATCTTGCAGAGTGAGGCTCACAAACCTGAATCCCTAACTGCATCCATACACCAAACATCGTCAGAAAGTGGTCGTTATTTGATGATTACCATGTTACAACTGGAATGAAACAAAAATAAGACAGACTTTTTTTCAGACTTAAATTGGTTGACATTGAAGTCCTTAAAGGGACACTATACTCACCAAAACTTTAGCTTAATGAAGCAGTTTTAGTGTATAGATCATACCCCTACAGTCTGACTGCTCAATTCTCTCCCATTTAGGAGTTAAATCACTTTGTTTCTGTTTATGCAGCCCTAGCCACACCTCCCCTGGCTGTGACTGACACAACCTGCATGAAATGGCTTAATTTTCAATAGCATGTAACTTATGCTTTTATCTCCTGCTCTGTAAACTGAACTTGAATTACATATAGGAGTCTCCTCTAGGGTCTAGCAAGCTATTAACAGAGCAGGATATATGAAATTAAAGGAACACCATAGTTACCAGAACAACTACAGCTTAATGTACGGTGTACAGCTTAATGCAGTTGTTCTGGTGCATATAATTCCCTGCAGGCACTTACTAGGGCTGCAAAGTTATTTAGCTCCTCAATGGCAGACATGAGCATTGAGACTGCAGGCACGTGATCTATACCCCAAAACAGCTTCATTAAGTGAACAACGTTTTAGTGACTAAAGCGTCTTTTCTTTTTGAAATAACAACTGGGTGCTGAGAAAAAATTGGGATGCGTTTCAGCAAAACAGCCGTATCAGGCCAAGGTTTAGTGAATAAGCCCTCTGTACATGTTATGTGCATTTCTGTTTGCTCGTACCTTATTGATCAATTTCTGTGTGCAAACAATACTCTATATCAGTGGTTTACAAACTTTTTAGGTTCAAGGCGCCCTAAGTCGAAACCATTTTCTATATTGTATATATGTACAGTGCTGCGGCATATACTGGGCCCCTAATCTTGGGAGTAGCACTGGTAGAATATTTAAAGAAACAATCCAGGCACAAGAACCATTACATTATGTTGCAGTGGTTATGGTGCCAGTAGTGCCCTCCCAGGGTAAGTAGTCAAACTGTTTAAGAACAGTTTGACAACTTACCTGGGGTCTGCTGGGATAGGGTTTGTAGTGTGTGTGTATTGGTGAGCTATTGTGTGATGTGGGGGTAGGAGGACAAATTAATAAATATATATATTTTTTAATTAAAATAAAAATGATGTCCCCCCTCCCTGCTTACCTTTGCCTTGCAGGGGGGGGAGGAGGTAATTTCCTGCAATCCCTGGTGGTGACAGTGAACTCTAGCAACCTCTAGGAGCTGCTAGAGTTAACTCGGCAATGCTCTGAGCTTGCAAGAGGAGAACACGTCAGAGCTGCAGGTTAGAGCTCCCCCTGGTCCTCTCTCCCTCCCCTGCCGGCTGTCAGCAAAGTGCTAGCGGGCCAGAGAGGGAGATCTCTTATCTCCCCTCTGGTCCTGCAGACTCGGCAGGGGAGAGCACAGTTCCTGGTGCTACCATCATAGCATCGGGAAAATAACTTGCTGCACACAGTTGGGGAACTGCTGCTCTACTAATAATTTAATAAGCATTGAGGTCATTCTTTAAATTGCACTGTGCGTGTCTCTTAAAATCACGGCTTAAAGAAGCTACTTATTAGACTTGGGCACTGCAAAAATATAATAAAAAGATGTGTCCTTGTAGCATAATGTCTGACCCATCCAAAGCCTTTTTTTGCAGGGGGCATCCAGTCCCCCTTCATTTTAATACCCACCTTGATCCTAGCGGTAGGATTGGTGGACAGTAGTATGTCCAAACCATTTGTTATAATGGCCAGAAGGGGGTGGGCATTTGCATAATCACATTCCCAATGATTTTAAACAACCCCCACCTGCTGCCCGCATGTGTGAGGGGAACGATGTCATCTACCCCATCTATCCTATTCTTTTATTGGCCAAACATAAGAGGGGAGAAATGTAGCAATACACTCACAGTATGGTGGATGGATTTATGGGAGGGATTACACATCCTTTATACTAACATGGGGGTCATATTGACAACGATGCTTGTTGAAAATATTGTTGGTATGTGGCTTTAAGCTGTGAAAAGGTTACTATAAACTTGTTATATTTGAGAACATGTGTCTGGATAACAGTTGAATGAAATTACTTTTTAAAGGAAAATTCCTTATGAAAAAACAAAATGCCATGTTCTAATTCTTCTTTTGCTAAACGCAATACACCAAATATTACTATAATTTATAGACTATCTGCTGACATAATAGGAAAGTTGAACATTCGGGATGTCCACTTTTTGTAATAGAACAGTTTGTGCTATGTCTACCCACATCTATGTAAACACACAACTATTAAAGGACCACTCTAGGCACCCAGACCACTTCAGCTTAATGAAGTGGTCTGGGTGCCAGGTCCAGCTAGGCTTAACCCATTCTTTTATAAACATAGCAGTTTCAGAGAAACTGCTATGTTTATGAATGGGTTAAGCCTTCCCCCAATTCCTCTAGCGGTTGTCTCATTGACAGCCGCTAGAGGCGCTTGCGTGATTCTCACTGTGAAAATCACAGTGAGAGCACGCAAGCGTCCATTGGAAAGCATTGATAATGCTTTCCTATGTGACCGGCTGAATGCGTGCACATTCAGCCGCATGGGAGGTTTTTACCCCTTTCCCCCTTCCAGAGCCAGGCGGGAGGGGGACCTTGAGGGTGGGGGCACCCTCAGGGCACTATAGTGCCAGGAAAACGAGTATGTTTTCCTGGCAGTATAGTGGTCCTTTAACCTTGTAATTTATCATTTCATCCCTCAGTTGATTGTGAATTAGGGATTATTCTAGTGTTAATGACCGAATAATCTAAATTGTATTACTTTCTTTACTCAAACCTCCAGCAGCAAAGAAATGGTAACAAAATGAGTAATAAAATAACCAATCACAATACAAATATCGATCACAAAGGGTCCAGAAGCTCCTCCTACTTCCTCGATCCAGCCGCACCAGAAGTCAACCATGTAAACGCAATGACAAGTAAGCGATGTTTCACACTTGAAAACAAAAACAGAGAAACTTGTGAAAGTATGGTATAAAATAACCATTGCAAACAAGTATAATGCAACCAAAATTGTTATTATGCAGGAATGTCAAACATCCTTGAGAGTCAGTACATGTAATTTGATAAAATATAGTAATTACGGTTAGTATAAGGTAATCAAAGTCCATCATAGATTGAGCTGTGAAGATAAACTGTATAGGAAAGAAGGGAGGGAAAGTGGTGGGAAAATAGTCACCTCCTGTCTTTAATAAAATTTAGATTATCACTAGAATAATCCCTCATTTTATGGCAAGACAGGAGGCTTCACATTTGCGATTTTAATGTTGGGAAATAAGTGGGGCTAAAAAGGCATGAGAAGATTGGCTAAAGTAAAAGGTATGGAATGTAGATTCTCTAGACCAGTCGTCAGAGTTTAAAAGATCAGAAAGGGATACTCCTGCTAAAAGGACAGAGGAGGCAGCAGCACCTCAAACCGGATGTGCTCCAAAGGAAGCATCTATTCCAGCAAAGTTGGCAAGCCATTTGATCCAACAAGCAATTGTGGGACAGGACACAGGCTTGTGGGATCGAACATATAAAACTAAGAGGGGACCCGTGGGAGCACGAAGTGGGGTAGTAAGAGAAATATATTGCCGTAAGCAACAAGCCACACAGAGAGAGGACCTATATATGTTTAGAAAACAGAGGATGAATGAGTCTACGGGAAAGAGTTCTACGGGAAATGGAAAAGCGAACGCCTTTGGTGTGAGAAGCCAGTAGCATGAAATTCAAAAGATCTGACATCAGAAACTCTACGAAAAGAGACCAGAAATAGTAGCAAAGCCAGTTTTGCAGAACGTTGTCTATAGGAGAGGTCTGCATTAGAGGGCTGAGCTTCCAAAAAGGAAAAAAACTATTTAGACATTCCAAAATTGGGGATATCGAGGTGCGGGGGGTCTGGCCAGCCTGATACGTAAGAATCTGCAGACTGATGGGTGTCTACCCACGGGAGATTTGTCAACAGGAGAGTGAGCTGTAGAAATAGTGGAGCGAAAAATGTTACTAGTATTGTAAGACTTAGTCAAAGAGTGAAGATAGGGAATTAATAACGGAAACTACAGGTGCTGAAAAAGGATCAACATCCCTTTCCACAAACCAGCTATTCCAGACTTGCCAAGCGGAGAGGTAGGAACGTCGAGTTCCGGGAGCCCATGAATCCCATAATAATCCTCTAGCAGTATTCGAAAGTCCTGACATGCCCCAAGATCCCCTGAAACACTCCAAGCCACCAAGGGTAGATGTGAATGACGATCAGATGGAATTCTCCTGTCGGGCCTCGAAGGAGATCTGGAGATCAAGGAAGGAGCAGGGGATAATTCACTGACAACCCCAAGAGGTTGGGATACCAGGGTTGTGCTCTCCATAGATGAGTGATTATTAGTAGTATTGTCACACCAAGAACTTGTGAGTTTCTGCAGGGTCCGAGGAATGAGAAAAAAAGTGGGGAAAGGCATAAATTGAGGCCCAGGTTGGAGAAATGCATCGACGGCCTGAAATGCTGGGTCTGGAAGTCAGCTGAAAAACTCCCGTCTGGAGATTTAATCGTTTGTATCCCTCCAGTGGCGAGAGAACCAGTCTGCTACCAGATTGTCCTGACCTGGTAGGTATTCCGCCCGAAGTGTGATGTTTCTGTATAGACAAAATTGGTAGAGTTCTTTAGTCAAATCTGAAAGGAGTTTGGAGCAGGAGCCTCCCAAACGATTTACATAGTGGACAGCAGACACATTGTCCATCCATAGAGTCAAGGAGCAATTGTAGGCGTCCTTCGCAAAGCAGCATACTGCGAAGGAGCTGGCAATCCATTTGAGGCAATTTATATGGAGAGTTTGTTCCGAGCGTGTCCAAAGGCCAGGGCCGGACTGGCCCATCGGGATACCAGGAAATTTCACGGTGGGCCGTCGGCACCTGGGGCCGGGCAGACACCTGGGTCTGCTGGCGGCCGCTGGGGGAGCTGTTCTGTGCGCCATCCGGAGTAACTCTGCTCGGTACCGCTGTGGCACCACTAGCTGCCTCATCACTATCGGGTCTGACCCAGCTATCTGCTTGTCTGACTCCCTGTATAGAAGCTGCTTGTCCCAGACAAATCTCTCTCCCTCCCCCCGGGTGAGTCAGTGACAACCTTGTCCCTATATACTTGCAGCATAGGATCAGTTACTACTTCAGCTGCAAATTCATTAGGTGGGGCCCAGGGGACGTCATATTCCAGCCCGGTCTCATTCAGCAGCGCACGTGGGCGGGAGAGCAGAGCCAGCGCAGCTCCTCCAGCGGCCGCCAGTACAAGTCCCCCAGCGGCAGCCAGCAGACCTCCTCCAGCGGCCGCCAGCAGACCTCCTGCAGCAGCCGCCAGCAAACCTCCTCCAGCGGCCGCCAGCAGACCTCCCCCTGGCAGGTATTAGTAATGTGTGTCAGTGTGAGTTTGTCTGTCTGTTATGGTGTCTGTCTGTATGGTGTGTGTGTGTGTGTCTGTCTGTCCGTCATGGGGTGTGTGTGTCTGTCTGTCTGTCATGGGGTGTGTGTGTCTGTCTGTCTGTCTGTCATGGGGTGTGTGTGTGTCTGTCTGTCATTCATGGTGTGTGTGTGTGTGTCTGTCCGCCATGGTGTGTGTGTGTCTATCTGTCCGTCATGGTGTGTGTCTGTCTGTGTCATGGTCTGTCATAGTGTGTGTGTGTGTGTCTGTCATGGGGTGTGTATCTGTCATGGTATATGTGTGTTTCTGTGTCTGTCATGGTGTAAATGTGTGTTTAAAAATAGTGTTTTTGCTCACCTTTTTTCCCCCCACGCAGCGTGCTGGTCTCCCCTCGACTGGCCCTGCCTCTATAGCTGAGATCATCAAGCTTGATGATCTCAGCCAATCCAATGCTTTGCCATAGGATTGGCTGCAAAACGCCACTCCAATCAGCATCTCCTCATAGAGATGCATTGAATCAATGTATCTCTATGGGGAACGTTCAGCACCTACAGAGTGTGGAGGCCCTGAATGTAGGTGCACTAACACAGGAAGCACCTCTAGTGACCGTCTGAGTGACTGTCACTAGCAGTGTCACTTTGAAGCAATGTAAACACTGCCTTTTGTCTGAAAAGTCAGTGTTTACGTTGAAAAGCCTGTAGGGACATGCTATAGACACCAGTACCACCACATTAAGCTGTGTGTGTGCGTCTGCTAGTGAGTGAGCTTGCTTGCATGTGTGTGCCTGCTAGTGAGTGAGCTTGTGTTTTTATGTCAATGAGCTGATGTATATCAGTAAGATTGTTTGTCTATGAGGCTGTGTATCAATGAGCTTGTGTGTGTCATTGATATGTCAGTGAAATTGCCTGTGTCTGCATGTGAGTATGCTTACTGTATAATTAAACGTTTTACCCTGAAAGGACCAATATTTTATATTAGAAAAAGATATATATATATATATATATATATATATTACTCAATCATCTGTCCTGGCAAGACATAGCCTTACATATTACACGCAACAATATATGGCGCAGTGACTTATGGGGCTGAAAGGGCTTCCAGGGCTTCCAGGGCTTCTTTGTATCCCCAGTCCAGCCCTGACCATAATTACAGGGGCTGAAACGGGATCCATGTCCCTAGCCAGCCAGCCCAAGCTTGCCAAGCTGACCCATATGCCCGTCTAGTGCCGGGAGCCCATGCCTCCGCCAGCAGGCATCTAGTAGTTTCCGAAACTCCCTGGATCTCCCAGGGTCCCCTGAAATCCGCCAGGAGCGGGAGGGAACCTTCCAACAGGAGGGGGTAGTAACACCCCAACGGGTCCAGTAGAAGTTCATGGGAGGAGGGCAACAGCCTGGGATAATCTACTGTCATCCTGAGAAGCTGGGGAAACCACAATTGCGTTTCCCAGAATGGGGTCACTAGGACCAGCTCGGCTACGTGTCTGTAGGAGTTAACAAGGGTGCAAGGGATCATGGAGAATGGGGAGAAGGCGTATAGGAGGCCTCCGCTCCGGTCCTGCAGGAAGGCGTCCACTGCCTCCGCCACCGTGTCCGGCCGCCAGCTGAAGAACCGTGGGAGCTGGGTGTTGAGTCGGGATGCGAATAGGTCTATAGCAAAAGGGCCCCAGAAAGACGATAAACTGGAGAACAAGTTCGTTTCCAATTTCCAGTTGCTGGCGTCCGACAGATATAGTGAACCCCAGTCCGCCTGGACGTTGTGTAGTCATGGTAGGTACTGCGCTTGGTCCTTCGTCTCGCTGTCTAGAGCCACGAGGTCCGCGTAGGATGCTCCGGCTCTCAGGTGAGCTATTTTCAGGCGTTGCAGTGCACGGTAATGGAGCGGACCCGGGAACACAGCCTGAATAGAGGATGCGAGGAGGCCGATGAGGCACGCCAGTTGCCTCAAGGTGAGGTGTGGCCGTATGAGAGCTCTGCGGAGCTCCTTGCGTATTGAACGAGTCTTGGACTTCAGAAGGCTCAGAGTGGTGGCTTCCGTATCCACTAGGAATCCCAAGAATTCCATACGAGTAGCGGGAGTCAGGCACGACTTTTCCTGGTTGATGATGAAACCCAGGCGCGAGAGTAGGTTCATCGCCAGCCGCATGTGCGCCAGAAGTCTGGAGCGATCCTGGTCCATGAACAGGATGTTGTCTAAGTATATAATTAGACGAATGCCTCGACTGCGTAGCCAGGCCATAGGTGGGCGCAGCAATTTTGTGAAGCACCATGGTGCTGATGACAGGCCAAAAAGAAGGCAGGTGAACCTCCAAGTCCCTGTCCGCCAACAGAAACACAGGAGTTCTCGGGATGCTTCGGCTATAGGCACAGTGAGATACGCATCCTTGAGATCCAGCTTTACCAACCAGTACCCTGGAAGGAGTAGGTCTCGCAGTAGATGGATACCCTCCATCTTGAAATGGCAGTACCGCACCATAGCATTGAGCGGGCGCAGGTTTATGACTGGGCGCATTTGACCGCCCTTCTTTTCCACTAGGAAAATATTACTTACGACTCCTGTGGAGCCCGGGGGTGCCCGTTCTATCGCTCTCTTGGTGAGGAGCGCAGATAGCTCGTCGATCAACCTGCAATCTTGGAGGGAGAAGCAGATCGGTTGAGGAGGAGGGATACTTACAGGGTTTCCCACAAGGTCTATGTGAAAACCACAAATAGTGTTTAGTACCCAGGGGTCGGAGGTTATCTGTGCCCAGGCTGGGAAAAAATTTTGGAGTCTGCCCCCTACATAAACATGAGAAGAAACATGTGTTATGGGTAAACTCACCATAAGGTCATCTGGAACCGGTGTTACCCCGGAAGCCTCTGGATCGACACTGGCGTCCGCGTGACGGGAAGAATGGGAAGCGGGTACTCGTCTCCTGGAAGTTGGAGCAGTGCTGAAAGGAACCTCGTCCTGAGCCACGGGACTGAAAATAAGACCGGCCCGACAGACGGCTCCTGGATCTGCCGGCCCTGGTGGAGACCCGACCCTGGAATATTCGTCTCATGGAGGCTTGGGCCTTGTCAAGGGCTGTAAACGCACCCACAAAGCGTCCCAGGTCTTTAATGAAGGAGTCGCCAAAAAGTAAAGCTTGGGCGTCCTTCCCAGCCTCTGTGAGGACAAGGTTGGCCAATTTAGGCTCTATTTTGAATAAAATGGCTTTACGCCGTTCAATAGAGAGGGAGGTATTGACACTCCCGGCAATACAAATAGCCCTTTGGACCCAACCACGGAGGTCTTCGGGGTCAACCATACGGTTTTCGGCTCTGGCATCCTCCGCCAGTTAAAAAAGTTTTGCCAGTGGGCCAAATATGTCTAGGTGCTTATCCTGACATGCTTTTAGGGCAGAGTCTAGACCTTTACGTGAGTTCCAGCCCAATTTTGCCAGGAACTGGGTCATTTTTGGGTCAACCTCAGGGGTATCGCAGACCTTATTAGGCACCATAGGCCTCGGGCACTCAGCCCTCAATTTATTACATGCCGCTTTAGTGAGCGGGCGTCGTACCCAATTTTCGAGGTACTTGGATACATGGTCTGCCGGGAGCCACTCCGCCGACCTCGGATGGTGTAGCTCATCCGGGTTGAAGAGAGGTTCGCCAAACGGATCCAAAAGGGCGGACCCCGCGGTTGCGGGGTGAGGCACCCCGTGTCACCTCCGGACGTCTCTGCCTGAGCAGAGGGAAGGAGGTCAAGGCCCAGCTCAGCGGAATCAACGTCGGAGTCATCATCCGATTCAATCATAGCCTCCTCACCAGACCCGATTTCTGAGTCGGAGTCACTCTCGGGTTGTGCTCTGGCACATTTCCATAGCTCTTGAGTGTGTGGAGCACGCTTTCTGGGGCGACCGAAGGTACGCCAGTCTAAGTAGTTCTGGAGGCAGAGGGATGTTTGGTTTTATGGGTCGCCTTCTTGGGTATGTCCCCAGCCGGGTCCACAGCAGGACGTGAGAGAGGTGTCGTGGAACCAGACATTTGCGCGTCCAAAGGACGTGGCAGAAGGGCCTGGGAGATAGTATGGGAGAGGGTAGAGGACATGGATCCCATGGCTGCCATAATGGCATCTGTCACAGAGCGCTGTAGCACTGAGAATTGGTCCCCAGCAGGGTGGATGGGCCTGTCTGTCAGAGTGGGTGGTATGTCTGGGGTGACAGGGGGCTCTCCCATGAATAGTGGAGAATCTATCTCCCCAGAGGGTGGGGAGCTGGAAGGCATCCTGGGTTTGGGCATAATGAAAGATGCACAATATCCCTATTACCTAAGACTATAGAGTAGTAAGGGTTAGTCACCCAAACTATAAGAGCAATGAACAAAAGAGATCTCACCAGGGCCCAGACCAGTGACACACACAACGAGGTAGGAAGAGAGACAGGAAATCAGAAAATGGCCCCCGAGAATCTTGCGAGATTCACGGCAAAAAACCTGAGAATTCGTCAAGAAAACAGCCGAACGTTCGTTAAAATAGACAAATTCGTGTGAATAGAACAAGTGAATGGAGAAACATACGAATGAGCAAAAACGCACGAACCAATTAGTCGAACGCGGCAGAAAGGCGAATTATGCTATATGCCGGTAAAACTAATGAATGGCATGTGTTTGTGATGAATTTAGCCGAATGGCGAAATTCATGCACCAAAACAGCCGAACAGAACGGAGAAAAACGAGGTGCAAATGGTGTCAAAGTACAGGGAGAGACAGAGAAGGGTATAAGAGACTGAAAGGAGATAAGAGCAAACAGAGAAAATCAGTTATCACACAGAGAAGGTCTGGAATCCTGGGAGGCAATAAATATACATAGATAGTAATGAGCAAACATAAATAATAAAAGGAAAACAGATTCCTTAAACAAAAAACTGAATAATACTGAATATATCAACAGAGAATAAACAATGGAGTAATAAATGACAATAAATAGTAAAAATCAAGACAATAGATCACAGGATAATAAGAAATATGTGAGAGAAAAAAATGTGAGCTGTTACTTATCTTTGGAGCAGCAAAGAAAGAGGGAAATGGAAGGGAAGTGCTGCCTATTATACTGGGACCTGTGCAGGGAGGGGCCTATGCTACTGTATGTTCATTGTTTTTTCATTCTGTTTGTATACTTTGCTGCTATTGGTGGACAGTAAAGAAAGGGAGATGCAATATGAGCCTCCGTGTCTTGTGATAAAATCATCACTTTTCAGAACAGTTTGATAAATATCAGCCATTGAACTGTGTGTGCTGAGCGAGAGGCCTGCATGTTTTTCACTGTATACAATGGGGGATATTTAGCAAAGTGTTCTGAAAAAGTGACAATCATATTCCATCATTATTTTGCCTGTATTGCAGTCAATAAATCTAGATCATGGTAAGAATTGAATTCCTCCTCTCATCCCTAACTGTGAGAGATTGGAAGTATCCCCTGGAAACATACTCCCTCTATGAAAAGTAAACAATACATCATGGGTTATTCACTAAACACCATAATTTTGTAAAAATAAAATTTCTGTTAGTGCTGCTTTTTGCGAAGAGTCCGCTTGGACCTTGAGAGAGTCCGCTTGTGCCCTTGCTAGTCAAGCGGTCAGGCCTGCCGGTTCCGTCGGTCATGGGATGAATGACCAATGCCCGAGCAGGTGTTCATGTCTGGGGGTCCCAACTTGGCTAGCAATGCATGTACTTCGGTGTCGATTGAGATCTTGTGGGTTGTCCCGTTGTGGGTGATCAGTAGGGATCTTGGTGTTCCCCAACGATAGGTCACGCCAGCGTTGCGCAGATGGCTTGTGAGGTGGTTCAGAGAATGGCGCCATTGGAGCGTGGCTCTAGTTAGGTCCTGAAAGAATAGTAACTGTGCATTCTCGAAGGCCAGGGGTGTTTTGCCACGAATTGCTGACATGATGTTGGTTTTATCCTGAGAGGTAGCACAGCGTAGGATGACATCCCTGGTAGCTATGTTAGGCATATTGGGCAAGGATGGGAGCAGGTATGGCCCGTCAAGGATGGTTTTTCTGGCAGTTGTTGCGTAAGGTTGCGTACATGGTAGGTGAGGTGTTCATCATGTAGGTCTATACCAGGCTCATAGAGGCCAGGTGTTTTAAACAAGTGCACAATGACAATCAGCACATGGTGTGGTACAGTACTTCCCTTCTCCACCTGGTACCAATGTGTGTAGCTGTAGGCCACCCCTGGCTACTAAGGCTTTGCATTACATACAAATATGGACCTGTGTGTGTTGAAAGTGATTACAAGGCCTGTCATGGGTCTGTCCGTCACTGACTGATCCCGGACAAGATACAGGCTTATCACTATAGCGTGAGTGTGTCTTGTCCATTTGCTCGTGTATATGTAAAGGTTACAGGTGAAAATCAGAAGTAGGTTGGTAGAGAGGGAAGAAGAGTTGCCCCGGGGCCTAAGTATAGGTTAGGTAGGGTGGAATAAAGAAGCAGGGTTGTCCCCCCCGCGCGTCCTCTCACCCGTTCCATCCCGCCCTATTGGCTACGGGACACAAATGCGAACCATGGGCGCCACATCTCTGCATGTCTGTCCCCCCTACCAAGTAGTGAGGCTTGGATCGCCTCCGCTCCCTGAATGTCCTCCACCCTATGAATCCATTCCTTCATTCGGGGTGCCTCCGTCTTCTTCCAATATAGCGGGATCAGGGCTTTAGCCGCATTGAGTAAGTGACGTAGGATCGATTTTTTGTACATGGCAATCGACATCTTTGAAATATGTAGAAGGGGCAGGGCCACTGTCCATTCTGTCGTTTCTCCTATGATTTTGTTTATCTTCTCTCTGATCATCTCCCAATATGGGACGAGGAGGCGACATTCCCACCATATATGTATTGTCGTGCCTCTCTCCTCGAGGCATCTCAAACATGTTGGGGGTGTCGTTGGGAAGATCCTGTGTAGCAGTGTCGGGGTCCTATACCAGAGTGCGATTAGTTTGTAATTAATTTCTTGGTAATGTGAGCTGATGGAGCTTTTGTGTTGCCAGAGTAATGCACTTTCCCATTGTTGGGGTGTGAAGGTGGTGAATTACCCAATTTATTGAGGGTGTTCCTGTACTCTGGATTTGAGTCAGGAAGCGTACTTAAGAGCTCATTATGAGAGAACTTAGTGTCAAAATGATTTGTATGTTTAGTTTGGCATTTTACTAGACCTGTTGCACAGGTGCTTTATGGTTACAATGCCTAAACCAAGCTGAAGAACTGGCTTGTTTAATAGGTGTCTGAAGGATTACCTCGAAGTGATTAACAACTAAACCTTATTAATCCCTTTCAAATTAAGTGATGCGTCTAACGACCATAACAAACCACACCATGTAACAATCCCTGTCTATTCACCTGTACGAAAATCTGCTGTTAACAAAACAACAATAAATCTGTTATTCCTCACTAAGCACATCCTCTACTGTACTCCCAAATATACAGCCTTTAGCAAAACGCTTATTCTACCTGCACAATCGTCGTTTTAAAAAATCTTTAACAGTTTAAAAGATTAACTAAAGGGCCAGAGATAATTTTCACTATTTCTAAGTTTTACCATGTGCTTGTTTAACTGGAATCACAAACATTCTCCTATTAAAGCCTAAATTTAATATTTTTGGATCATCTTTTTTTTTTTTTTTCAAAAATACAAAAAAATAAAAATGTTACAAACATATTAATACATCAAGGTATATCAAGATGTTAAAATGTTATATAATTTTAAAAGTTTATCCAAACATATTAAATCATTTGAAACCTGTATCCAAAAATATTAACTAAAGGACTGTGTTATTATTTTTTTATAATTTTCTTTTACTTTCAGTCCCTAGTGCAGTTTCAGTTTCTAATATTTTGACAAAATATCATCACTATGTGTTTTGAGCATGAAGCATTGGTCCCACAGTTTTTTTTTATTCAGGTGTTTGTGAGCACTGTAGGAAGCCTGTTATTATTTTTGCGAATCATCCTGCAGGTCTAGAAAAGTTAAAGTAAAAATAAAGGGATGTTAGTGGTTTAGTCCTCTATGTTATGTATAAATGAATACATGGAATTAAAGGGTTAATCAGATTGCAAGTTATTTTATAACTGTTTCCAAGATGGTCTTGGCAATTAGGAGAGTTCCAATTATTACATAACCGAAAAGGCCACTCTCACAAAAGTTTGTAAAATTGAATGCCATGCATCGTACGTTTGATGGCATGTAGTGTTTAGACTGTAGTTTCTTTGTATTACTGTATTAGCTATGGTTATATTAGCTATGGTTATAAACTGGCCTGGCTCTGGTTAGTAAGGGACATACTCTGGGTTTTCTCTGTCATGGGGGTAGGAAGTGATATGGGAAAAGGGGAGACATATCCCCCAGGTAATTTAGTGGGGAGGTGAGATAGTTAAGTTTGCTTCCATGCATTTTGCTGTATCTTTGAGATCATGTGTTTTACTGATTAAGAAATGTGAGAAAAGCAAAATATATTAAATTAGTTTGTTATCTTCTCCAAACAGCTTTTAACACAATCGCATTTCAAAAAGAGCATTCAAAGATAGTGGAAAGACAGACATATGCAGCATCCATTTTTAATATGTATATACCTTTTTTGAATATTTGATCTTTTGTGAGAATTTGTATATATTTAACCCCTTAAGGACACATGATGGAAATATTCCATCATAATTCCCTTTTATTTCTGAAGTTGTGTCCTTAAGGATATATATATATATATAATTTATATATTAGGTAGGGTTTGGTTAGGACAACTGTTACCAACCACAAAACTATTTTTTAACATAATAATTATTTCATAAAGTTTTGAAAGGTAATTTATATGTTTTTAAAGTATGTATATATATATATACTATAAGTCAGATCAAATAGTGTTTGAAAGCAGACAGTTTGTCTCTATGGTCTTTCCTGCCTTTGTCCAGGAAGTGAAGCAGGGACAACCATAGAGACTAACTGGGATATTGACTTGAATAGGTCTATATCCCATTTTACCAACAGCCTTCACCAGTGATAGCTTCTCATAAAAAACTGCATGGTCCAATTTATGCCCCCCACTCCCTTTACCCCCACATTTCTTTGTTTCCCATAACAACATTCTCTAAAGAAGGGGTCTCCAAACTCTGGCCCTTCAAATGGCTCTCTAGTCTACAGCCCCCATGATTCTATGGCTAGCTATTTCATTCAAAGAATCATGGGAGTTGTAGTTCAGCAACATCTGGAGGGTCAGTGCTTGGAGAACCCTGCTCTAGAGCAATGCTTTTCAATCCTCAATCTTCAGGGTGCACCAGCAGACCAGAATTAAGGCTTTTTCAAACAGATCCACAGCTGTGTGTTGATGTACCCAAAGATTGCTGACAAATTCATGCAACAACTAACTTCCTTATACATTAAGGGGGCACTGTAAACACTATTACCACTATGGTGAGCTGTAGTGGTTATGGTGCCAGAAGTCCACCCTCGGCACCATGTGAGAGTAAACTGTAAACCCATTTAATAACAGTTTGACACTAGCCTGTCTCTGTATGATACTACGGTAAAGTGGACGTTTGTACCTTTGCATTATCACACCAACCTATAATACATTGAGACAGTATTACTTGACTGTGAGCATCTTGGTCAGGCCGCAGTCAGAAATGAAATATTTGTATTTTGTGCAAGCTTTAAATGGACACTCCACTGCCTAAATAAATTTAAAAAAATAAGTTAGTAGATATACCCCCAATGAAAACTTGCATGTGTTTAATTACACATTTTTCTATATCTAAAAACAGTTTGAAAAAAAAACTGCAGATTTCCTGTCGGCTGCCTTTGCAAGCCCTCCCCTTCTATCTCCACCCAGACGTTAGGGGGCTATCCAATCACAGACTTCCAAATGAGAAGCCTTAGCAAGGCAGGTGCTCTTGGCAATTACTTCCTTTTTTGTTTAGCTCCACTGAGCTAACGGAACCAGGAAGTAACAGAACTGGCTGTCTGATTGACAGCCAGGGGGTGTAAGAAGGTAAATTTATAACAGTGTTAATTTCTATTGGAATCTGTACTTTTTGTAAAATGAAAAACAGAGGACACACTCCAGTTGAAGATGTTTAAAGTGTTCCTTTAAAGCTGCCACATTAGATTAATAGCTAAGAGAAATGCACTGCCCAACTGCATTCTTGGATTAGGGACATTTACCCAGGAGCCCCCTCCTCCACATGTCACGGTCTCTGACTCTGTCAAACTGTAACATTATATTTGTGCATGTTTGTGTTTCCTGTAACACTGGTATAAAACTCTGTGTAACATGCTGCCACTTTGTAAAATAAATAAAGATGTTTAACGATACATTGTAAATGAAGTGTCCAGTTTAGAGGCCAGCAGTGTGCTAGGTCTATGTGTAAAAGGGAAACTCGGGGAGTCCAGGCAGATAACAGAAAGTAAATGGAGGGGCAGATTATTCTGTGTGAGTCACATGGTGCTAGTGGAGGTAACTGGGATTTAAATTCTTGGAGCTAATAGGATCTACTCAGCTCAGGCTGTCATCCCATCAAGCTAAACGTCGCTGTTGGCCACACTCAAGCAATCTGAATTCAATTAAGCTAATTGGAAAACAAGCAAAGAAGGATTGCATTAATATAGCTTTGCTTGGTGAAACCTTAAAACCTTCTCCCTCGAGAAATTACACAACCTACCACTCCATCACCCTGTGCTATTAATATCCTCCATTGATCTAATATTGAACACATAGAATATAGAATAGTTGGTGCAAAGTTCCACACAAATCGTGGATGGCCGCCATGGCTACCCATTACCCTGCAAATGTTGGCTTAGCATCGTGGGAGTTGTAGTCCACACACATCTACAGACACAAGGCTAACCACCACTGCTCTCAGCCTGAAAGTTGAGTAGATTTATCTCTTGCAGTCAGATTGGTGTGGTCTAAAACTCCCATCACGCTCAGCAAGCCCCCGGCAGGCCCATCCACACTGAGATTTACTGTCCACGGAAACTGCACTGCCATAGATCGTTTATCCATACCTGGAATTGTCATGTTCTGTTAAATCTCAGGTGTGGCTGAGCATTATGGGGGTTCGAATCCATAGCAAGTTAAGAGTGACTGTATAGGCTGCATGTTCCTAGTCACCAAAGACTACTTAGAACATACATACAGTCGGCGAACATACATACATTAGCAGACATTTAACCCTTTCAGAACCAAAGACAACCCATTGTTAACCCTTTCAGTACCATGCTCAAACAGCTCATTTCATCTTTTGTCCAATAGAATGCTGATAGGTGAATGCGAGTCAATGTATGTAGATCCAGATACACTACACAGCATGAATAGTTATTTGGTGACCCACTGCCAGCAAGACATATAAATGGATGTGTTATTATGACACCACAATGAAGAGAGTCTAATTAATATCATCTGCTACAGGAAAGTTAATTATTACCATGCTACGTATTGTGTTATTCAGAAACCAATCCAATGAATTAACTGTTAGTAAAGAAAACATGTCCAGTGTATATAGCAACAATAGCCCCCCTTGGTGGGAGCTTTGAGTGCCCCCCTGTGTGTTCCCAATGGTATTTATCTGCTTTTTAAACTGAGGACAAAGGACATCTAAACGATTCATTGTATGCCCTTGGCCTCAGTGTCTTCTTGGGGGGTGGCTGTGCTCCCTTCTAATTTTTCCCAAATAAACAGTAAATACGGTCTCCATCCTTACCTGGGGCTATAGGAGGAGGGGGGGGGGCAGCATGTAGAAACAAGCCCACCTACCCTAAATTAGGATATTAAACTCTAAGGAGCAAGCTACACTGCCCAGAACCCAGGGTGGCCTGCTACAATACAGGGGGTGCTCACAAAAAGTATGTTATTATGTATTAGACTTAACCCACCCCAAATCAGTAATCAGTGGTTGTAATTGATTGGACATGAAGAATTGAAAAAGGAAAAAAATAAAAAAGATTTGCCTCCAGCACTCAACCGCATGTCTTAGAACAATTGTACTTCTGTGGAATCCTGGGATTTGTGTTAAAATCCTTTAAGACTTTATTAAACCCTTTACTTTGCCAGAAGGCATCTCAACAGCAGCGAAGGGGTTAAACGGACCTTTCTTATAAATGCACTTTCGATTAAAACACAAAATGTAATCATTGTTTCTAAAAGCGACTGTGACTTTTTTTTTCTTAATTTATTTTTTGTCTATAGGCTGTAGTCTCTTAGATAACCTGGGAATATTTTTTAGAGCCTGACAAATGAACATTGCAAAATTTTAGCTAAAATAGACTGACATTATCGCAGAGTTTTCTTTATGAAAACATTTTAAAATTGTGTTTTATTTGACTAGAAATCACCGTTTGGTGAATAATCACTGTGGGGTTTTTTTTTTTTTAGATTTGCTGAAATTATACACATGAATGATTCTGGGGAAAAAACAACTGTTTTCTGTTTTAATTTACAAGTTATTTTTTATGACGTTAATATTTTGAATTAACATAACGAATTCGTTATCATTCACTTTTTCATTAATTTTTTTTTAGTTGCCATTAATTAGAATTCTAATGGACATTTCTAAAACTATGGATTTGGGGGAAGGGAGGGGGGGAGTGCTGAAAACTCAGAATTGCACGATATTAGTTAAACAACCCAAACTATTATTGCAAAATTACATAATTTATTAAGATTTAATAAAATCGCTATAAATCTTCGTTTAGTGAATCATTTTTAGATGTTGCTGAAATTATTGGGGTTTTATTTTCCTGTTTATGATGTTGGTATTGAGCTAATATTTAACGAATTTGTTTTAATGTATTTTTGATTGATTTTTCTATTTAGAATTCCTTAAGCATAATCCATTACACCCAGGTGAATATAAACTTATGACTATTACTAAAATTATATTAATTTCAAATAAAACTCCATGGACGGATTTAAATGTAATTTCTGTGATATGAAGTTAATATGTTCAGTTTTATTGGTTTAATTCGTCCAATAAAAAGTATTATATATATTTTGTTCTGAATTAATATGTTTCACAAATGTAGCCTATTGAACAATTAATCATCACGTTTGTAAATAAAGAATGCAATTTGTTTGCCTTTTGAAATTTTTATATAAATATAATAAAATTTCGATTAGACTGTATGAACTCAAAAGCATGAATCTAAGCATGAATACAATAAATAAATAAATCATTAGCCAAAAATAATGAATCAGGATATATGAACTATTTTTGTAAGAATAATATTTGGGGGCAATATAATCTGCAATGACTTCGTAACCCATAAAACAGAGCAGTGATTTAATAAAATAGTTCTGAGGGGGAACCAAAACTGTCTCATATGATTAATTGTGAGTATTAATTAGTTAATTCTAGCTAATAGAAAATTAAACGATAGAGCTGGTAGCAGCAAAAGTATAATGGCATTCTAAAGTATTCATTACGAAATACTGAAACTATTTTAAAGTTCTGCTTCAAAAAAAAAAACCTGACATTTAATATTAAATTACAAAACTATAAAAAAAAGATGGAAAAATAAATAAATAAATAAATAAAATAAATAAATAAAAATAAACTTAAAAATACTCTTTTGTGTGTTCTACTTTTTCATATGGGGGAAAATATTCAGATTATGTTAATAAACCCTATTTATTATTTATAAACACTTTCAATAATTGCCTGCAGACATCTGTCAGACTTTTTTGGACACATTTTAAATGTAATAGATTATTTAATATGCCTCTGTTAATGTCTATAATCTTGTAGTTTAAAAGAACACGTTGAATGGAATAGTACACGAGAATGAGTTTTATTGCCTTTCTCCTCTGTCACTGAAAAGGTTAAAATATTTATGACCCATCTCAAAATATTTCTACAGTGCAAAATGTGATGTTCCAGAAATATAGTGAATTATTTTTTAAATTTGTGGAGAGGGGACAAGATTAAAACAATATTGCTGTTGGTCCTTGTTGCTGACAAACTAGCAAGTTTTGTGGTTGAGGAGGAGGGATTATAGGAAAGATCTTCTCATTGCAGGTACTGTCCAAAACATACAAAAAGCCTCATTTAATGATAATGTGACAGCTTTGGAGGGCACAGCAGGGACAGCTGACATACTCACAAAGAACACAGGGCAGGAATTGCTTTAAAATATCTCAGCAAAGCTGGAGCTGAGTCACTGCTGCTAGAGAGGTCAGAAAGAAATGATCCTCTCCACTCCAAGGACAGCCAGACATCCATAAACTATCCAGAAGGATCTGATATACAGCCAGCTTAAAGGAATCAGCCTGCCTTAGGAAGATTTGCAGCTTGTTCTGGGTCTGTCACTCTGGGATAGACGATCACACTAAGTCATTTAAAATTCCACATTTAAGAAACCTTTCTTTTTTTTTCTTGGAAAACAAAAATATCTCTGGGATCAGAAGCATTTTTTCTCCTTTTTTAATTGTAAAGACTAATTGCAGTTCCCAAAGGACCTATGATATTTTAGCTGAATTTCTCCTCCTTTCAAGGAAAGAATTGATTTTAACCCAGTATTTGAAATTGAAGAAGGACCCCCCCACCCATGCACCTGCACAGTCCTTCCCTCATGGCAGATGGAAACTTCTCTCTTTCTGGACATTTGGTCAGGAGTCCAGGAGGAAACACTTCCAGACTCCACAGCATAGAAGCCATCTTGGGATTTTCTAAAGAGGACAGTGTCCTGAGCCCATTCCAGACAGAGGGCAGTCTCAGGAATGGCAAGGAAGCAGAGACTAGGACTTCTAAGCACTGTCTGCACAAAATGTCAGAGGAGATACAGCCCCAGCAGAGTGATCTGGAGGACAGACATGATGATGGCTATGGGGGTAAGAACTGAACTTTGTTAGAAACTAGATAGACAGACAGAGATCAGATTAACTTTAATAAGGGGTATTTATCCAATTATCGGAAAGAAAAAAAAATAACTGCAGATAATATGTCAGTAAAAAAATAGTTTTTAGGAGTATACTGAGATAAATATGCTGATAAATAGACTGACAGATCATGGAGTGAGATATCTCATTGAATTAAAGTTTACCTACCTCTATGGTCGTATTACAGCTCATTCATTATTTCAAGGATTAAACTAAACATTTATGAACATCATCAGGATTCTAATAGATTCACAAATAACATGTTTTAGGCAGGGGGTAGGGAATTGAAGAATTTAGATTTAATTTAATTTAACTTAATTTTTCTCCAGCAGGTAGGTTGCGAATTTATAATTTCCGCACAATTCACTTTGAATAGATTCTTTAATCCGTTAACTGCCGAATATGAGTCTCTTTGCGGTTCCTTTTGCAGTTAAGGCATCAAATTAAAGGAAGTTCCCTTCTCATGTAAACATTGCGTTTCCTTTTCTGTAGACTCCTACTGTACCAAAGGGTCCAGTGAGTGCCTGAGCCCCTGCCTATCGGCCTCTAACAGCAGTGATACCAATAAACTTTCTGATGATGAACAGCCCAAGAAGAAGCACAGGAGAAACCGGACCACCTTTACCACCTACCAGCTCCATGAACTGGAGAGAGCTTTCGAGAAGTCCCATTACCCTGATGTCTACAGCCGGGAAGAACTGGCTATGAAAGTCAACCTCCCTGAAGTGAGGGTGCAGGTCAGTAATATCTTCAGCAAAGGGTCTTTCCGAATGAGCACACGGTTTATTGTAAGGGAGACAACTTTTCATGACAGGTTTTGGGTACACCAAGTTTATTATAAGGGCCCACCCTTCAATGAGGGAGCTTGCTTGCACCCAATTTATTATACGGTGATAATTCTTCAATGCTCCCAGTTTATTATAAGGGGACCATTCTTCAATGAGGGAGCTTGCATGCACCCAGTTTATTATAAGGGGACCATTCTTCAATGAGGGAGCTTGCATGCACCCAGTTTATTATAAGGGGACCATTCTTCAATGAGGGAGCTTGCATGCACCAAGTTTATTATAAGGGCCCACCCTTCAATGAGGGAGCTTGCATGCACACAGTTTATTATAAGGGGATCATTCTTCAATGAGGGAGCTTGCATGCACACAGTTTATTATAAGGGGACCATTCTTCAATGAGGGAGCTTGCATGCACACAGTTTATTATAAGGGGACCATTCTTCAATGAGGGAGCTTGCATGCACCCAGTTTATTATAAGGGGACCATTCTTCAATGAGGGAGCTTGCATGCACCCAGTATATTATAAGGGGACCTACCCTTCAGTGAGAGGCTTTTTTGCTACTACTTTATTTATAAATATTTCCTTCTCACCAGCTAATTACAATTATTATTAAGGAAATGAGGAATAACACAATAACGCCAACTACAGTCATAATTAAAGTTTTAAATAATACAAATGTTTAATTCATGGAGTGACATTAGAATTAACAAACTGAGATCGATTGCATGTTTAATAACCACGTACAATGTACAACATTAACACGGAATAAATAATATTAATAATATATAATAATAATTAATAATACATAAATACTATATATATAACTTTCCATGATGGTTCATTTTCGATCTTGCTGTAGATTGTTATGTAGGAATAATTTACAGATATTGTGGAAAGTTAATGCAATAAAAACACTAATTTTTTTTTATTTATTTAATTTAATATTGTTGAATTATTCTCCTAAATGTGAAAGACAGCATTACATCTAATAACTGAACACTGACTTGTAGTAAACTGGAAATTAAGTTGTAAAATCCTGGACTAAAGTAGCTGAAACGGGAACATTCTCAAATAAAGATATGATTTGATTATTATTAATTATTTTTTTTCGTTTCTTAGTCCAGCCTTAATGTTGAGTTAGATAACAATTAAAATACTTTGACTTTTTCCAAATTCAGGCAGTTCAACTTTTTTTTTTACTTACTCCGTTTGGCTGAGGCTGAGAAAAAAAAGTTTCAATCTCAGCTACTTCCACAGCTTGGATATTTAAACTTAAATTTTTAATGTGGATATTAGTGAATAGCCTTATATTATGTAGAATCAATCAAACTACTAAGTGATTTGTTAACCACACAATGAATAGATACCTGGATTTGAAAAACCAAAGTCAAAATAAGGACGCTCATCAGGTTTGGAGAATTTTTTCCCCCCAATTCTAATATTTTAACACATTATTTGTAAATTGGCCAAATCACCTTAAATGGATGCTTAGTGAATACGATTCATTGCTAGACAGGATACCACTTAATTCTAGCAATTCTGATGGGTAATGCTATGCATTATGTCATAACATTATCCATAAATTAAGTCCATCAGATCAGTCCCAATTCAGAGGCATTGCCATGATAACAGGCAGACTGACACCAGGCACATCCTGATTGCCATTAGAACGTTGAGCATTGTGGATGTTCTAAATTCTCCTGATATTTACTAACATTAGCTTAGTGACTATAATTATACTGTACTGGTAATACAAATAGCGCTCACATTAATCCAGGACAAACCATTAGAAGATACAAAAATAAAACAATGTTACATTGTGACTTTCCACCAAACCGTTTATTTCACTATTGGTTAATGACAATACATGACATATTACAATATCTTTAGACCGGTATATACCGCATATTTTAATACAGGTCTGTTGGTGTCCGCAGCATTCTATGGGGTATATTCACTAAACGGTGATTTGTATTGATTTTGCAAAATAAATGAATGTTACATTCAGTGGCGGACTAAGGGGGGGGCGGAGGGGGCGGTCCGCCCCGGGTGCCACCTGGTAGGGGGTGCCTTGACCCTGGTCTTGGGGCTGTGTGAGCTGTGCCCCATGGCAGCTGGGGTGTCGCACAGCTCACGGAGACCAGAAAGATGAACTGGCTGCGCGGGAGGAGGGGGCGGAGCTACTGCCGTTTGGGGGTGGAGCCTAATCGCGAGCGGGGGTGGGGCTTAACACGGTCCTTAACTGCTGCACATGGAGGTGGAGCAAGTAGAAATCCCTGCACCTCCACCTCCAGCCAGGGAAGGACTTCAGGCCAGGGAATCCACTCCTCCAGCCCACACTGCCTGTAAGTATAAGAGTGTGTGTAACTGCCTGAAACTCTGTGTGTGTGTGTGTGTGTAACTGTCTGAAACTGTGTGTGTGTGTAACTGTCTGCCTGAAACTGTGTGTGTGTGTGTGCTTAACTGCCTGAGAGCTATGTGTGTGTGTGTGTAACTGTCTGAAACTGTGTGTGTGTGTGTGTGTAACTTTATCTGCCTGAAACTGTGTGTGTGTGTAACTGCCTGAAACTGTGTGTGTGTGTGTGTGTGTGTGTGCCGCTGCCTGAAGCTGTGTATGTGTATTATGTGTGTAACTGCACAAACTGTGTGTGTGTGTGTGTGTAACTGCCTGGAAACTGTGTGTGTGTGTGTGTGTATGTGTAACTGCCTGAAACTGTGTGTGTGTGTGTGTGTGTGTAACTGCCTGAAACTGTGTGTGTGTGTGTGTGTGTGTGTAACTGCCTGGGGAAACTGTGTGTGTGTGTGTGTAACTGTCTGAAACTGTGTGTGTGTGTAACTGTCTGAAACTGTGTGTGTGTAACTGTCTGAAACTGTGTGTGTGTAACTGTCTGAAACTGTGTGTGTGTGTAACTGTCTGAAACTGTGTGTGTAACTGTCTGCCTGAAACTGTGTGTGTATGTGTGTAACTGTCTGCCTGAAACTGTGTGTGTGTGTGTGTGAGAGACTGTCTGTCTGTAATTGTGTGTGACTGTCTGTCTGTAACTGTGTGTGTGTCTGACTGTCTGTCTTGTGTGTATAACTGTCTGCCTGTAAATATGTGTATGTATGTATGTATGTATGTGTGTGTAACTGACTGCCTGTAACTGTGTGTGTTTAACGGTCTGCCTGTAACTGTGTGTATGTGCGTAACTGTCTATCTGTAACTGTGTGTCTGTGACTGAGTGTGACTGTCTGTGACTGTGTGTGACAGTCTGCCTGTGACTGTGATGCTGCCTGTAACTGTGTGATAGTGTCTGCATGTGACTGTCTGCATGTAACTTTGTGCGTGGCTGCCTGTAACTGACTGTGTGTAACTGTATGTAACTGTGTGTGTTTGTGGCTGTAACTATGTGTATGACTGTCTGCCTGTGACTGTGTGTGTGACTGTATATGTGACTGTCTGCCTGTAACAGTGTGCGTGACTGTGTGTAACTGACTGTGTTTGTGTGTAACTCTCTACCTGTAACTGTGTGTATGACTGCCTGTGACTATATGTGTGACTGTCTGCATGTGACTGTGTATGTGTGACTGCTTGTAACTGTGTGTGACTGTCTGCCTGTAACTGTGTGTGAGGGGGTGCAGGGATTTTGTAGAGGGGGGCAGGGGTTTTAAAAAGTTTACAAATTTGTTCAATACATTTTTTAAAAAATGTAAAAAAATAACACATTTTAAAAATGTAGTAGGTTTTTTTTTTTTGAGAAGGGGGGGATGGGGGGGGATAGGGGGCGGGTGCCAAACCCAGGACCCGCCCCGGGTGCCATATGCCCTAGGTACACCCCTATATACTTATATATATATATATGTATATATTTGTATGTGTGTGTCTGTGTATATATGTGTATGTGTGTGTCTGTGTATATATGTGTAGCAAATATATATATATTTTGACTTCCACTCATACACCGATACACAGATTCATACATCTGACCAAACCCAAATATATAGCTATAGTAAAAGGGATGCCGTTCCGGTCAGAAAGGATTTTTGCCTTCCTTCTGGTCCGCAGACCAGCAAGCCACCCCGTCTAAAGCTGGCATGTCAGGCAAGTGCCTAATTCTTTGTACAGTAGTGTCGGCTTTATACACAAGCGTGCACAATTTCCCCACTTATATCTATATGCACAGACTAACTACTTTAGACATTTCTCCATAAGTGTCAGTCTACACACAGCCGCTTCACATTGCGCTGTGTGCACAATGATCGGCAGAGCCATTGACTGCACATGTTCTCGGCTTATCAATCCGGAGCAAAGATCTTACCTACCTGGACATGCACATGTCGCACGAAAAAATTGTTATGGGCAACAGTGAAATGAGAATTCTGGATGCCCGACTGAAAAATCTTGGTACCATCCTTTTGCTACTATCATTTCTACAAATTTCTGCAGTTATGATATACTGTACTTATCATTTGCAATGTTGCAAAATGTTTCTGGTGATCAGAGACTCTGGGGAGTTTGAAGGGTATCAAACTTTGCCTTCATTGTTTATTTATGTGGCCCTGGTGTACCATATGCATTCATATGTGTACTGGAAAGATTGCAAGTAACAAAGAGCACATTGAATTTTGTTTACCTAGATATGGAACAGTTTTGTACTTAATTACACCCCTGCCTGCTGTAAAGGAGTTTTATTTTGTTTTCTAATGTACGCTGTTAGCTTGTCGGCATGCAGAGAGAATTATCTAACTTCTGCTCACATTGCAGACCAAAGCATGTGTGGCTCATGGGAGTTTAGCAAATGTATGAATATCTTTCCATGTGCATAAAAAAAAAACCAGTAGTTGTAGAAATGTAAACAAAAACTTTCTTATCTTATCTGTAAAGGTAAACATGTTCTCATCTGATGCTTTTGCTGTAATTTAATTTTTCAGAAGCGGACTCGGTCAAGATCTTTAAATTCAGGAGAAGTGGACGCAATGTTGTATCACAAGAAGGTGTGTGTCGTTTTATCTGTCTGCCTATACATATTAATAGTTGGTAGAAATTGATTTTGAGATTGAGTTTTTATTTTCAACATAGAAACATAGAAACATAGAAACATAGAATGTGACGGCAGATAAGAACCATTCGGCCCATCTAGTCTGCCCAATTTTCTAAATACTTTCATTAGTCCCTAGCCTTATCTTATAGTTAGGATAGCCTTATGCCTATCCCACGCATGCTTAAACTCCTTTACTGTGTTAACCTCTACCACTTCAGCTGGAAGGCTATTCCATGCATCCACTACCCTCTCAGTAAAGTAATACTTCCTGATATTATTTTTAAACCTTTGTCCCTCTAATTTAAGACTATGTCCTCTTGTTGTGGTAGTTTTCTTCTTTTAAATATAGTCTCCTCCTTTACTGTGTTGATTCCTTTTATATATTTAAATGTTTCTATCATATCCCCCCTGTCTCGTCTTTCCTCCAAGCTATACATGTTAAGATCCTTTAACCTTTCCTGGTAAGTTTTATCCCGCAATCCATGAACCAGTTTAGTAGCCCTTCTCTGAACCCTCTCTAAGGTATCAATATCCTTCTGAAGATACGGTCTCAGTACTGTGTACAATACTCCAAGTGAGGTCTCACCAGTGTTCTGTACAATGGCATGAGCACTTCCTCTTTCTACTGCTAATACCTCTCCCTATACAACCAAGCATTCTGCTAGCATTTCCTGCTGCTCTATTACATTGTCTGCCTACCTTTAAGTCATCAGAAATAATCACCCTAAATCCCTTTCCTCATATGTTGAGGTCAGGACTCTATCAAATATTCTGTACTCTGCCCTTGGGTTTTTACGTCCAAGATGCATTATCTTGCACTTATCCACATTAAATGTCAGTTGCCACAATTCTGACCATTTTCCTAGTTTACCTAAATCATTTGTCATTTGGCTTATCCCTCCTGGAACATCAACCCTGTTACATATCTTAGTATCATCAGCAAAAAGACATACCTTACCATCAAGACCTTCTGCAGTATCACTAATAAAAATATTAAAGAGAATGGGTCCAAGTACAGATCCCTGAGGTACCCCACTGGTGACAAGTCCAAGCTTCGAATATATTCCATTGACTACAACCCTCTGTTGCCTGTCACTCAGCCACTGCCTTACCCATTCAACAATATTGGAATCCAAACTTAAGATTGCAGTTTATTGATAAGCCTTCTATGTGCAACAGTGTCAAAAGCCTTACTGAAATCTAGGTAAGCAATGTCTACTGCACCACCCTGATCTATAAATTTTAGTTACCCAATCAAAAAAATCAATAAGATTAGTTTGGCATGATCTCCCTGAAGTAAACCCATGTTGTCTCTGATCTTGAAATCCATGTGTTTTTAGATGTTCAACAATCCTATCCTTTAACATGGTTTCCATCACTTTTCCCACTACTGAAGTAAGGCTTACTGGCCTATAGTTGCCCGACTCCTCCTTATTACCTTTCTTGTAAATGGGCACAACATTCGCTAACTTCCAATCTTCTGGGACTACTCCTGTTAACAATGATTGATTAAATAAATCTGTTAATGGTTTTGCTAGTACACCACTAAGCTCTTTTAATAGCTTTGGGTGTATTCCATCAGGTCCCATTGACTTATTTGTCTTTTACTTTTGACAGTTGAAATAGAACCTCTTCCTCTGTAAACTCACGTGTAATAAATGGCTCATTTATCCTTTTTCTCAACTGAGGTCCCTTTCCTTCATTTTCTTCTGTAAATACAGAACAAAAATATTCATTGAGGCAGTCAGCCTGACCTTTATCCTCTTCTACATACCTTCCTTCTTTTGTTTTTAATCTAACTAATCCTTGTTTTACTTTTCTTTTCTCATTTATGTATCTAAAAAATGTTTTATCCCCTTTTTTTTACTGACTGTGCTATTTTCTCTTCTGTGTGTGATTTGGAAGCTCTTATAACTTGCTTAGCCTCTTTCTGCCTAATCTTATAGATCATTTTGTCTCCCTCACTCTGGGTTTTTTTATAATTCCTAAATGCTAACTTTTTGTTTTTAACTATTTTTGCCACATCTGCGGAGTACCACAGTGGTTTCTTGAATTTTTTGCTTTTACTGACAAGCCTAATGCAATTTTCTGTTGCCTTCAATAGTGCAACTTTTAAATAATCCCATTTCTCTTGGACTCCATTTAAATTTCTCCAGTCATTGGCAAGCTCCCTCACCCATATTCTAATTTTAGAAAGTCTGTTTTCCTAAAGGTCTAAAACTTTTGTTTTGTGCCCAAACGGACTCTATGTTTGCCTCACTAACTTTTATTAGGCTAGATTTTATGCTATCCTTCACATGCAAGGCCACCCCTCCCCCTTTCTTGCCTTCCCTATCTTTCCTATATAAAGAGTACCCTGGTATTGCTATGTCCCAGTCATTTTCTCATTGTACCATGTCTCAGTAACAGCGACTAAATCTACACTATCAGTTGCCATTATTGCCACAAGTTCATGGATCTTATTCCCTAAACTGCGAGCATTTGTAGACATGACTCTAAACTTATCATTTTTTAACACACTTGCTACAGGCACCTTCTGTCCTTGTTTTGGGGGACAATTGGATTGATGTTTTATCACCCTTTTGCCCCCCCCCCCTCCTAGTTTAAATACATCCCA